>SIXB01000470.1:0-67881 GCA_007018985.1 Anopheles bwambae
GTGCCCTCCGACCGGGTATGTTATTAATATTCGCCCACAATCGCTATAAAATCTCGACCAGTATAAATCAAATCAATGCCAGTGCATTGGCAGGTCGATTCGGCACCACAGCTCTTTGGAGCTACCGTTTGTTGCCTGCTCGAAATCTCTTCCTGAGCGTTGTTTTTCTCCAGCACTCGAGCAGCGCTCTAAAGATTGGAAAGTTTTTCTTGCCTTCCGGGAACACGGGAAGCACAAAAAAAGGATGAAACTTCCTCTTAGAAAGAATGAATTTTCTTTTCATATTTTCCACCTCCCTGACTGCTCCAACCGCTCCATCCCAATCGATGGAACGTCGCTTTCGTGCGACTTTTTTTTTGTACGCCGTCTTTCCATCGATTCAAGCATAACCGATTTTATTCATTTGACCTTGTTCGCTTCCCAGTGCCATCTTTCAAGCACCGTATTTGTGCACTTTAGTCGCATGCCTCAGCGCAAACGACTTTGAATATTTGATCAGGAATTACATAATGGCCCGCGCGATGCGGTACGCGATATGAATGATAACAATTTTCCTCCGTGTGTGCGTTCCCGCTTTTGTGTAGCATTTGGGTGAATTATTCCCGCCCTAAATGGGTGGGCAGGGTGGGAAGTGTAGCACCATTTTGTCGGTGCGTTTAGAAATTGTAGCGTTTAGAAATATGCTTGACGCTGCGTGTGGCGCTTTTTTTATTCCACTTGTGCACGCACACGATTGTTGACAGCTCGCCTATGACGACAAACGCGTGTAAGCATTCGATCGCGTTAGCCCTTTTGTGTCGTACCTAGGCAGGGGGGAGGGGTGGAAAAGAACCAAATGAAAAAGAAGAAAAAGAACAGTGCGCCTCATAACAGTGACGTTTGATCGAACGCTTGGCTGCTTCTCAATCGTATCGCGCTGTACAGGCAGGAACGTAACTGGCAATCCCGTCGCCCATTCGTTCGGTTTTGATCCCGCTGGCCCGTTCGTTTTTTCAAGGAAGCGTACAATCACGGGCGGGACAAAAGTTCAAAGCGCTCAACGTGCTGTGTTGTCGCACGAACGGTAAACGTGATGGCTGAGCTGTGTTTGAGGGGAAGTAACAGCGCAAAGGAACAAAAGCAAAAGAGATCCAACGCTACCAGATCCAACGAGCATCCCGTTCGGTCTAGCTCGTTATCGGATTCGTGGAAGAGCTTGCTGCATACCATCGATTACATCCGCGGTCTTGGGTACACTACCCGCACGATGAAGGAGATGTTTATGAGCACAAAAAATTAAATTATCAGTGCCGCGTGACAAACGCAAGCATGGGTGCAAAACGCAAAAAAAGATGATCTTATGAAATAATCATTACGACGATACCAGAGAATTTGATTTCATGGATCAAACAATTGAAAGTGAGTCGACGGGCGGGTAAAAAAGGGATTTATGTTTTGTTATTTAACAAAGCCTTCAGAGTGAAGCTTAATTTCCCTGAAAAGAAAGGCCAACAACGACAGATCAATCAATCTGGTGCTGAAAAATCTTCACATAACCTGGACAATTCGAGTTCAAAACGTAAATACAATGTAGCTTGCTTAAACCACACAGCTTGAAGCAATTTTGCTTTTTAAATATTATGCCTGAATAAATTATCAAATAAAGCATAATATTTAACGATGAAAAACAATGATCAATTGTACATGGCAATACAATATTTGCTTTACTTATTCACGCTTGAATAGTTCATCAAACACCTCTACCATCGATGATATGCTCTTCTGCACCAAATCCTCCGCCTAATTGAACTACACCATCAGCACACGGTAAAATCATGCTTCAGATGATCACATGTTCACTCTGCCACTGTCGGAATGTTACTCCACATAACGACTACGGCTGCCAGCTACACACTGAAGGCTCACTCGGGCTTAAAGAATGCTTCAAATAAATATTCCATACATACATCCTCATTTCCCAGCGCCATGTGTACCATCCTCTCTCCACCTCCGTGCGACCGTCTCGCCATAGCTTCGACTTCGGTATTTGGTTTTTCATTTTCCTCGGAATTTGCTATCGACCGAACTTTGTAGCGGAGCACGATAATGGGCTGTTCCGGGGGAAGGCGTACGAAAAACGTGGAAACGGGGAAATAAATCCTGAGTGTGTATTCCATTTTTGATAGGCAATTTTCTTCCCGTACGCAGCCGGTAATTCGACCTACCCAGTACACCAGAAAAACATACAGACACACACTTACACACAGATAGAAATTCCGTTGCTTGCGTAAATGCACGCATGTGAGAGCGTCGGTGTAGGAAGGACTAAAAACAACAAGGATTTCGTTTGAGTCGATACAACGAAACTCCTCTAGCGGGTAGTGTAGTGAGAAGCGAATGAAAAAAACAGGCACATGAATTGTATCATTTCGAAGAGAAAGGCTTTTCCAGCTCTTCGCCGAATTGTGAAAAGCGGCAAAAGTTCCCTCCCTTCGGCTTGCTCGCTTTCCTGCTCGTTCGGAGGCAAGACAAACTCCAAACAGAAGCGCAATCGTGGAAAGCTCGCGAGGTGTTTCAGCCGAACCGGTCGGCACACATACGACGCAAGACTTTTTGAAATACGCCTCTTTGATTCAAGGTGAAATTCAATTAATATTAAATGATATTTCTTCGGAAAGCGAAAGCACACCGGCAGTGCTCGCTTTGCCGGTGTACTTTTTCCAGCCCCTTGTGCTGGGGTTAGTGCTTTTGGGTTAGTGGAAGTTATTGGGAAATAGCTGTAGTAGCGCAGCATATCAAAATCGAAGCGGAATGTATTCTGTTTACCTTTCTGTGCAATCGGTTTATTTTGCTCGCACAAATGAATTTTGTGATTATTTATTGATTTTAGCTCAAGCAAAACTGTATCGCCGAGCACCGAGAAGACACACAGGTTCAAGTGAAACGCGTGTGTGCGCAGTGGTACGGGCCGACGACAAGGATGAAATGAAATAAGTGGCAAAAATTTCATCTTCATTTATTTTGTATAAACCTAACACGCTCACAAACACAGACACACACCAAGTATAGCCTCTTAATGTTATCATCAGGTTTAATATCCCGCCGCCCATCCCTGGAGATACATTTTCACCTTCGTGCTAGAATGCTGCTTGAAAATTAATCTTGGCTCAGCTCCAAAAAACCCCGGATGCAATGAAATCATAAAATCTACTCTCAACTGGAGCCGGTGCTACTATGTGCTGCGTACCTTTTTGCCATCACCGGGCACACGATACTCACACCCACTTAACGAGTCTCCCAGTGAGACGTTCAAGCATGATGTCACCTACCTTAAGGTATGCGCTGTACGTCTTCGAGCCCTCGAACATTGCGAACAGGGGCGTTCACTGCGTAACGTCACAGATTTTTCTTCCCCATCCATGCTCATGTGTTTTAAGAGCCAGCCCGACAGCAATGGGGTAGTGATGGTAGGTCAAGACTAGGGCCATGCTCTGCCACTCTGTATTGCTGCAGTGCCATCTTAAAGCAGCCAAAGGGGGAGAGCTTTCAACCCACTCAAACAAGCAAGCTCCCGTCTTTAAAAGAGTCTATTGAACCTAGTGGCCTTACCGCCTGGAGGATGTTCTTGCTTCAAAACACAAGAGCTGCTCTAGACGAACGCGCACGAAGAAGAGCAACTGCATTGCATTCCTCGTTGCTGTTTTTTTTATCCCCCTGCGTTGTTGCTCCAAACGATGTTACTCGCACCTTCGCACACACCTGAACAATCTTGTGTACAATCTTTTCCATCCACGAAAACGATTCTCCACCTTCACTCTTTTACCCACAATTGGCAACGTCATGGGATGCTCAAATCCTTGTTCTTCCGCATCTGCACACAATCCATTCCCTGTCTGAGCGTTGAAAATTGAGCGTTTATATATGTATGAACATTCCCGCGCTTGCCGCAACAGGAAAGGCACTATTATCCTTATGCAATCATCAGTAGTAGTAGTGCCCGGGACATCTTGCAAACCCCGGGAGAGTGGGGAAGCGTTCCGCTTCGCATTAGCGAGACATTCAGCGAGCACTCTAGAAGTGCCCTCTCCAACCGGGCCTGGCAATTGTTTCGACATCATCGGGTTGTAGCCCGAGACTGATTAGGTGCCGGGTGTAGTCGGTGCGAGTTAATTAAAATATTTTAATTAACTTGCGGCTGCTGTTCGCTCGCACGCATTTATGGGCTTTCGTGCAGGCCGGGGTGAACCGGGGTTTGGTATGCGCTTTTTGGTCGATGGGGCACGGGTAGAGCATCTTGTTGCGTCGGTAGGCTGAAGTGATGATGCGAAGAGGGCTAAGGGCTTCATTACCTCATCATGCGAGAAAGCTTTTCGCTGGAGGTTCGCTGGAGGTGGTATTATTAGCCGATTATGGTTATGCTGGATTATTTCGCTACCGATGCTTGGCTGAGCTGGGGAGGATCAATCAATCTTGAGCGATGAGCTAGTGATTAGATAACGTAATCGATTGCTTGAAGCCAAAGAAGATTGAAATAGTGAATAAATAAACTGTTATTGGGACTTGTGATATTGAACAAAAATTATATATTCTGCGGATTCACTTTTCAGTGGATATTTCCACTTAAAACATATTTTTACATTCCTGTGTTTGTATAGCAATATCAAAATTGTGTTAAATTGCATAAAAATGCATTGAATTCACATACCTGGACTACTTTTAATCATTCTGAAAACTGAAAATAAGCCAGTTTTGTGAAGATGAAAGTTTGTTCCGTAATCTTCAAATCGTCACCCTTTTCAATGATCCATTTAGTTCATTAGCAACCTACTTTTACTGTCAAAGACCATGCGCCTCCATCATTCACAAACCACCATGCGCCTCCAGTCTTGTTTTTTTATTTACTTACTAGCTGATTTACCCGGTTTCATACGGGATAAAATTGATGTCTCGTTTTAATTAAAAATAGAAGAATTTTCAACCCAAAGAGTACAAAACGAACGATTACAATGATTACTACCTATTATTACCTATTACAGTAGGTAATTAAGATCTGCAATCATCCGCTTGGGTACCACTGAGTTTTTGATTTACCACGGAGTTTATTGGACCCATATATACCATATATCATATACAGGCACACCATGATATATGCTATTAATGTGGCCTGGAGGCAATCGCGTATCTCTAATATTAGCTATAATTTGACCGAAAACATCGAAATTCCATTAACGCTAATTTTCGTATCATTCTGCTTGAAAGGGTAAGTTTTAGACATTAAATTAGTTATTTGATCTGATTCCAACTAAAAAATTGAAATTTTGTGCTATTTAAATGGTTTTTAAAATTTGACGTAAAGATAGTTTATTTTGAGTTTGACATTTGATGTGTCAAATTAGTATAAGAACTGTCAAATTAAGAAAATCTAAAGAAAATCAAATTAAAATAAGCTTAAAAGCTATCGCGATTGCGAGGCCTCATGCGAGCTCGCAAACTGCTCGAATTTGCTTGCGGGGTTTTAACACCAGTGTAAACTGCACTTAACACCGAGTGTCAAAGCGCTGTATACAACAACAACAATACTGCTCTTGGCATGGGATTAGAAAATTGTTGATAAATTAAGTTTAGTGCAACTTCTGAAAATGATGTGAGTCTTAAAACCTATTCTCATACCACCATAAGGTGTGTGCAAAGTTTCGTTGAAAATGATCCAGCCGTTTCGGAGGTTGCTTGCAACAAACACCGTGACACGAGATTTTTATACATATAGATTCAATTCTGTGGAACGGACTTATATTTTATAGAACATTAAATAAAACTTATCAACCCTTGTCATCAAACCTAATAGTATCCCATTTTTAATTGACGATGAATTAATTTAAAATGTATTATCTTAACGACATTGCACTTGTACTATCATAAGGATTTAAAATTAATCCAATTCGTTCTATCGCAATTTAAGCGTAAATTAAGTTATTATTTGCCTAGCTTTAAGGAACTTTTTCAAATTTACCATCCCTCACTCAATTGCAAATATAAAAATGCTTTTTAATGTACATTTTCTTCTTCTACGCCCGTTAAGGCACACCTGAGCGCTCGGACAAGTAAAATTCATTTGAACATTTCATCCAAACACGCCGATTGGAAACATTTTCATTAAATCTGGCAATCAAAGTGTTTAATTTCCCGCACAAGCAGCAGCCCCACGGGTCGCACCGCCAGCCAGTCACGAGTGCAATTCCATTAGATCTCAGTAAAAGTTGCATTCAGTCCGCAGGAAGTTTTACCTTGTGCTTTCTCTCTTTATCTCTCTCTCTCTCTCCCTCTCTCTTTCTCTCTCTCTCTCTCTTTCATTCTCTCTCGCTCTCATGCTTTCCCTCTCTCACTGTCTCTTTCTTTCTTATTCCGTTCTCATTACGCCCACGGCCACCACAAACCCACACCCAAAGTGGCTACGTTCGATCGAAACTTGATGAAAAATAAAAGCTTCAATGACATAGAAATAACGCCATTCTAACCGGTGGGAGCAGTGAACGGTGGGGGAACGTTTTCATTTTCTTTTCCCATACCCTTTCTCTTCTGGCAAGATATGCTGGCTTTCCGAAAAACAGAAGAAAAAAAAACATAAGGAAATTGGTTTAAGTACTTACACTCTAACGGTGCCAAAGTGTACCACCGGCAACCGAACCTTTCAATACTTTTCCGTCCATTTCCTTGATGTTCACCGGTCGAAGGGCGTGCGATAGCCATGATGCTCGGATCGAATACGGTGTCTGCGTGTGGGTGGGGTATTTGTGGAGCAACAACGAGTGCGGTCAGTGGTTCGTGAAAGTTTCCCAACTGTTACAACCCGGCATCCCCGAACGCTTTTTTCTTGGCGTTTTCATTTCCCCCGCTTGGGTCTGGGTGAGTGGGTAGCAACCCTGCCTCCCATTTCATTAGAAATGCCAAAGGGAAAGGTTCTCTACCCATCTCTCCGTCTACCAGGCACAAGATTCTGCAGTGAAATGAGAGGAAGGGAAAGAAAAACAAGAGCGTTGTGGCATTGGGAGGAAGCCATGGTAAATGAAATAATTTCTTTTGCATTCGATTTTGATTTCGACTTACTGAGCACACCACTGTCTGCGGGGGCCCTAGTGGAACCGGACGTTTTGGGAAAAGGGAACGGCTTGGAGCATTTGGCATAGCAGGGCTATGTTTACATTGCGTTCGAAATCTGGCAGCTTCGGTTGCGGTTGAACGGAAAGCAATCATTCCATTCGGTTCTAATTAAATAGCCAATTAAGTACAAAACTCACTCACTTCTCTCGAAGGTTTGAAGGTGCTGGACCACAAGTGTACGTAATGGGTTTCCAAAGGCATTTGTTTCCTTTTTTTGCGTGTGCAATGGAACGATTACCTGTATTTTAATGATGGTTATGTTATTGAAATTATGCAAAGTTTTGATATGTTTGAAGTCGAGTTTTCCCATCCCTTTGCTCGTTAAACAGGTTATTGTTTGATCCTGAAACTAGAAAATGAAAGGAGTTCCATTTCCACTCTACACAGCCATTCTGCCAATATCAATCGCTTTTTCATAAGCGGCCCAAAGCGGCGGATAATATCGTCTTATCCGTTCGCATTTGCGAGAAAATGCTTACTTTGAGCGAAACATTCCAATCGCTCGAAGCTGATATTTTCATTTAAATTCTTCACCCGACACATTGTTCGCTACAAAGCTCGCTGTTTCTCTCACCCTCCATCCGCACACCGAACGGAAGCATACCGATCCGCACTGATCGAAGCCATAAGAATCGGTCTTCCCGGCAGGATCCACGTTTAAACGGCAACGAGACGAGATTCAGTAAAATTAATTTGAAGCTAATTATGTTATTTTACCTCCGCATCGAGCGCTTTCCCGCTTTCGAGCGCACTCAATGGGCAGAAATTAAATTCCTATTCCATTTCCGTTTATTGTAATCTACGCGACGGTGGAGAAAGAGTTTCCACGGGGGCGCCAATTACAGCACTACAGTGGATCACAAAAACGCTGGCAAGATCCGTTCCGAGCGGGCAAAGAAAATATTGGCAAACGACTTCCAAGTTGTTGGGAAAAAAGGCAAACGAAACACGGCGGAAGACGGCCACACTGTAAACCATCTTAAAAATGGCCCATCGAGGAAAGGCAAGGTGAAGATGAAAATCGGCTGAACGGTGCTTCTTTTGGCTTCCAACCACTGCAGTGGTACTCGAAGAAGGTTGAATAAAACATTACCGTTTCTGATGGAGGTGGGCTCGCCAAGTGGGGCTCCTTTTTGGTTGACCAGCTTGCGGAAACCTAGGGAAAGAACGAAATACATTCAGGTCTGCTGCTTGAGAAATAAAATATTTGAAGGAAACAATCTTTTTCTCGTTGGAGCAACGCATTCAGGCAGCTTTGCAGCTAAAACCGATGAAACATTCATTCGCTTCGAATTCTTGGCTGCTTAACATTTTTCATCGTATTTTATTCGCAGGTTGTTATTTATTTATATCGGGTTTGAGTGTCGGGTGGTGGATACAGAACTCTACTTTTCTGACAAGAAATTTACGCCTAAATGTATGCAATTGAAATACAAAAGTGTCCTACTTATAATCAAACACACAGAAAAAACAGTTTCCAACAGTTTTGTTTAATTACGAGCCATTAACGTAATCTCTAAATAAGTTTCCTGTCTTCTATGTGTCATGTCTCCACCACTGCATACATCAGCCATTTAGTGAAGCTAATCAACATTCACATCTTTCCTTAACTGTCTTAACCATTCTCCCCATTTGTTTCTGTTCAAAGGCTTTCCAATGAAACAATTTTCAATATATTTTCCATCCAAGAACGAAGGACCTTTCTACCTTCCCTTTTTCCCACCATAATAACCCAACACACCGTCTTTCACACGGTCATGCTGATGTGGTGGAAAATTTCATCAGCGATCAGCGGCTTCCGGGCTCGAACAACATCACGAAAAGCTAATTCTGGCATGTCACGGTAAAGGATATTTATTGAAGCTTAAGCGATTGAATCTTTCCATTTTTCCATCAGCCATCGAAATGTGTGTGTGTGTGTGTCTGCGAGATTGTGTGCGTTTTCAACATTTTGGGCCTTCCTTCACGTTCCGGATCGTTTCGATTACAATCCATTGTACAAGCAGAGCCGATGGTGGCCACACAAACACACACAAAAAACCTTACAAAAGGGTCGCATCAGGCCGTCCGTTCGTTACGGTTCGACAATTTTTAAAATTCACATTCAAGCCTCATTGTCAATATCTCACTTTGTCCACCTTTTTTTTCGATTGTACTGGGGCTTTTTTGCCGCTCATCGTCGTCCATTTGCTTTCCTTCGATTACTCGGAGCCCACGATCCACTCGGCCGCTTTGTTCGTCCCTGGTTCCCGGGGAGTGAAGTGGTTTGCTACCTCGCTCGATACTTCTGCTAAGGATCGAATTGTTACCTTCCTCGGCTGTTTCCCGCATATTCCCCCACCCCATCCAATTCACATGGTCAAGTCATGCCGGCACAAAATCTATTGAAGCTCATTTCCATATTTATTCACCAGTATCGTACCACCGTTCGGCCGGCTGTCGTCGTCGTCGTCCTCGTTGCTGCCGTACCATTGTTCCGGCAATCCGGTTGTTATCCGGTTCGATATTCACTCACTGTGCTTAGTCTGCTTTGCGGAAGAAGGCGTGTGTTGTGCACGCAAGAGTCAAGAGAAGTAGCAAGTAAAAACACACACAGCCAAACGCAAATGAAAATTGTGCCGTTAGGGACAGGTTTCGGACCTTCACAATGGTGAAGGTGTCTCTGGGTTGCCGGTTTTAAATTTATGCTTTCACATACCTTCCGATCGAATGATGTATTTGAAAGTGCCTTGCCGACGTATTATTTCTTTGAGGTTGAACAAAAATTTTAAAATCATTTTCAAGCACACCCTTAGGCGACACCACCGCAGCGCACACCACCACCGATATTTTGTATCGAGCGAATCTGAACAGTCATTTTTAGCGAATGCCGGTACGTGCTATTTGCGCTCTAATGTGAGTTTTTTTTTTCGTTTCCTTCTCGGAGCAAAAATACAGTGCCAGGGTGTCCCATTTCCCTCCCCTGCTGCCATTTGAATGATTTGAATAAATTTCATGCCTCACCACCCTCAATAAGATGCGGCACAAAGATTTGGTGGAGGGAGGGACCAAAGAGAGTGGGACCAAAGCCGACGAACACCGTTCCACCAAACCGTTCGTGATCGTACACTCATTTCCATTGCAAATGGCTTTTGTGTCGTCAGTGCGGAGGGCAAGGCGCGAAGCGTCACCACAGGCTGGTGGTTTTGATGTGGAAATCTATCTTATCCCTGTCCTCCTGCTTCTGCTGCTCTTCTTCAGCAACCACCAACACGATCTGTCCTTGGAGTTGGTGCTGGCGTTCAGGCAGAAAACTGTCATCTCATGGTCGTGATGCTCGTGCTTTCGTGGGTGTGCATTTGTTTCCGTACGCTTCTTCTTCCACACATCCCGGTAATTCCTTCCTGTGTCCTTGTTGCTGTCAAGCAAAGAATAAAAAAAACAAATGCTCCGGAAAATGGTTTCTGTTTTAGGCAGCCGCTCTTCTGCGGAAGTACACAGGAGTAAAGTCACAAAACAAGTGAATTTGCTTTCCCTCAAACTCGCGTTGCGCTCTCTTTGGCCCAGCAGTGTTGGCACCGCCAAGTGGGGTTTGCGTGGGGTTTTCATTTAATACGCAACGGAACATTAGCTGCTTCCCGCTGCCAAAACTAAACGAAGCGTAATGATAAGCGACACAATCATGCGTCCGGTGTTGGTGGTTGACAGTGTATTGGGGTTTCAGGCTGTAGTAGTATCTCTTCGCTGGTGGAATCCAATTATGCTTCTAATTTCTTGTAGGTTAATGGACGAAGAAGAATTCAAAGATTTGAAATTTTCATTTATGATCGTTACTTGACACTTTTTAAGGAAAATTATTATCAACAGATGTTGTATCAATAGGACACCATAGCTTTTAATAAAACGCCTAAATTTAGGCAATTATGACACACATATTATTCCAAGAATCCATTCTACTGTATGCTTCTCTCAGTGTTCTTTTCATACAAGTAGTGTTTTGTGTGGAAAGTGTCACCCATTATTATGTTGAATGTGCCAAGCGATACGACCAAAATGGTATAAAAATAATTATTTGCGTTACCCCGGTCTCAATCGTCACATATTTACTTCACACATTTTTTCTC
The DNA here is from genome assembly GCA_007018985.1 of Anopheles bwambae. Taxonomy (NCBI): domain Eukaryota; kingdom Metazoa; phylum Arthropoda; class Insecta; order Diptera; family Culicidae; genus Anopheles; species Anopheles bwambae. The sequence continues at coordinate 11,241 of SIXB01000470.1, forward strand.
GCTCTCTTTTCTTCTCCTTCAGTGATGGACTTTCTCATTCTGCCAAGCGAATGCACGAAACCAAGCGATTGGACGTGCTGCGTAACATTACGGAGCTGATGAGCCGAACGTTTCCGTCACAGTTTGTGTTTCCGGTGCTCGGCCACGAGGACGGTAGTGCCAACTTCGAACAGCTCGGCGACCTCTGGCGCCACTGGTTGCCGCTCGAGGCGGTGCAAACGTTCGAAAAAGGTAAGAGCGCACGCATGGATGAAAGGGATACCATTACACAGAACACGCACGCACACAACCCAGCACCGAAAATCCTCAATTCATCATTAATTAATTACTCACTGGTTGGTTTTTTTGCTTTCCTTTCGTATCCCTTTTTTTCTCTCTTCAACCACTCCAGGTGGCTACTATACGATCGAGCAGACAAAGAGCCGGCTGAGAATAATAGCTTTAAACACGAACTACATGCGACACGACGCCAAGTACTCGCAGTCGCACTCGTCCGCGGTGAAGCAGCGGCCGGACGGGTCCTACCACTACCCAGCGGGCGGCCACTACGGGGACCACCACATGGGCAAACACTACCACAGCCGGGAGGGCAGCTCCTCCGGCTATCTGTACAGCGACCGGCGGAACGGATATAGTAGCAGTAGTAACCTAGCGGACAGTGGTATCGGTGGCCACGCCAGTGCATTATCGGGATCAAGCAGCCACGAGTCGGAGAAGCAGTGGGAGTGGCTGGAGGAGGTTCTAGCAAAGTCGAGTAGAAATAAGGAAACTGTAAGTATGCGCCTGATTTGACTTTTATTTGCCGTTTTACACGAAACGTTTGTGTAAATAGTGAAGCTTTCTCGTTTCAAAATGTGTTCGCTGCGGTTTTATGTTTTGCCTTAACGCGCTGCCACAGCAGACCTGTCAAAACAGTCATTTTTTCGCCTTTCTGAAAGCTTCGCAACAGAATTTCACGAGTCTTATACTATCAATCAAAAGTAGAGGCGTGAAGTTGCTGTCGGAACTGTTAACGCTTGACATTGACAAGTGAGCGTTCGACAGCGTGTTTTACGAGCGGATGAAATAGGCACAGTTTGTTTGATCTATGGAAATGAATGCAGTGAGAACATCAAGACCTTTGTTAACCTTATCAAAACCGTTTGTTTGAACTAGTTTTGCTAAAGGAATGTTGATGAAATAAAATTTTATAAGTCAGCGCCTAAAAGGATGCTATCAAGCGCCTAAATGTATGCTATTCGATAGCAAAAACATTTTATCACTATGTTTTCCTTCTCATAAACGCCTTGCAAGGCTACAAGCAACCAAATATAATTCAATATAATTATATTGTAAATTAAAATTCCAAATAATCTGAGTTTAATTGCACAAAACCGCACTAAAGACCTAATTGCACCAGCACTTCATTAATTAAAGGTAACAAAATTTCACTGAAAAACCAAAACACTCAACAGGAATCCGGGAATCGTTGTGGTGAAAGTCGTTCTGCTTCAACTAATGCCAAAAACTTCACTCAACTTTCAACTTTGAGCTTTTAAACTTGAAAGTAAGCGTCTTTAAAGCAGTTAAAGCAACGCCAGCTGTCGAATACCACGTCAGCTAGCGTGTATCTGTGTAACACGCATCAAACAGCGAACTGCATTGTCACTGCTGGACCGAATGAAAACTCGCCACGCGAGAAAAAAAGGGGTAAAGTGCACACCAACAAACTGCACCGTAATGAGTATCGAAACAGGGCGAAAACATCACCCACAGGCGGCATGAGAACGGTGCAAAACTTTCCCCGTGGTGGCGGAGCAAATTAAAAAAAAAGATCTCCACCGACGACAAAGCCAAACGACGCTGAAGTTTCTTTCCAGTTCCGTTCAGGGTTTGTTTTGCCGGCTGCTAGTGTTGCTGCATCAGTATCAGCAGGCGAATCCCCTCTGATCCCGAAGCCCATTGTCTATCCAAGACGTGATATTATTTTTCTCCACTTACGGAGCTTGAACGGTTTGCCCTTTTTCTTGCTGTCCTTCCGTTACACTTTGTCGTCGTTTGTTGCGTTGTGTTTCGCCTGTATCTTTGTTGCTGCTGCTGCTGCTGCTGCTCTGTTGTGTTGCATCCCCCAACCGGCAACCAAACGGATCACCATTAGTGTCCGTGGTGGGGTTATGAGATTGTTTTCATTCTTTTCTGCCTTTTTTGTGTTTTTTGCCAGCCAGAGAAAACAAAAAGGATGTTACAGAGTTTTCATCCCTTCCAGCTGCCCTCCCGCGCCAAACCAAATGCATCCTGAACGTCACGAACGGACAAGCAAAGCGGAGCACTTTGTTGCAACACGTGAGGGATGGCGGTTTTGTGATAGGAATGGAAGGAAAATTAAAATTAATTAAAAAAGTCCACCAGCAGCAGCGGCAGCAAAGTTCTGCAAAATGGGGATGAGCGTGGGCGTTGGGTGTACAGTTCCGAGTGTAATCTTTTTCGCGCTGTTTACAGTGTTACAAACACACACACACACACACACACACACACACACACACACACACACACACACACACACACACACACACACACACACACACACACACACACACACACACACACACACACACACACACACACACACACACACACACACACACACACACACACACACACACACACACACACACACACACACTGAAGCAACATTTGCCCTTCGCCAGGGTTTTGTTGCTTTTAATTTTGCCTTTTCTTTCCGGTGCAATCCATCCTTCGACAAAAACCACCGCGACCCGGCACCATTTGGCCGTCTACATTTGCACAATCTGTGACGACGCAATGGCGGTAAGACACCCGACAACCGTTCGTTTACGCGTTGCCAAGGATACCTCGTGTTGGAATCCCGTTCTTAGCTGGTCGTGGGATTTTTTGTGTTTGCTGTTCTGCCTTACATGGCTGTGCTTTCTGCTTTCTCCTACCAAAGCGCCAACGATCATTCGACCATCCTACCAAGGCTACCGCGAGCAGCAAGCGCTGATTTTGCTCATTAAAGAGAATCGTTTTATGCCCGCTAGCCGGTGCGTGTGCTTCGGCTTTGTTCGTTTAGGTCAGTTTAGGCCGGTGGCGGTTTTAAAAAATATGGTCCTCTTTACTCAAGACACACAATCTAAATTCATTACAAAGGTTCCGCTTGGGTTCGGGGGTTGCTTTGGGTGCGTACTCTCGCAGGCGCCCGCAAATGGGCGATGTTTGCAGATCGTACAAAGCACGATTAAGGAATTGAAAGGGGGAATTTAGGTATGGGGGACGAGTTTTTTTTTTTGTTTCATTTTGTTGGCTACCAAATCCCTTCCCATTATCCACGCGGTTGTTAATCTGTTGGTTAATGAAGTTTTCAGAATTTGTTGTGTATTTCGCGTTCGCTCCTATGCGCCACTGTGTTTGCGCTCTTCCTTCCAGCTACGCGTGTTCGGCGTCTACATGACACGAAGAAAAAGCCCATCCTTTTGTTTCCCTCCATGTATACACTTCCCTTTTTTTCGGTTAAATTTTAAATCAGTTCAGGCTTCCTGGTACCGGGCTGGAAAGACGCGAAGCGAAAGAGTATGATGAGGCAGAACAAAATTAAAAACACACAACTGCGAAAAGGTAAGCCCCAGCCGCAGGCTAATGGTTAAGAAATGTTTCTTAATCTGTTGCCCAAAGTCCCACAGGCCGGTGTGCCTGTATCATGAAGGCAAGGTGTGGTGGCCCTTGCCTTTTTTAATGAGATAGGCATGGGTGAGATATTAAAGATAGAAGGGCAGAGTGGGCGCAAAAAATAGGCTCCTTAAAGCAGGCACTACGCCACAGAAGAAAAAAAATGCCCTGATGGAACAGGAATTATCAACTAAAGCACCCGCTAAGACGGTCTTCATTGCTTGCCCCAGTCCGACCGACAGCTGCAGACGACAGACCAGCCCGGCCTCGGGGAGGTTTTTTTTGCAAGAATGTGCGTAATGATGATACCGTTGCAGGCATTGGCGCAGGTAATGACGGCAGCAGCATAGGTACACGCCCCGGTAAGGGGCAAACGGTTGGCCAGCACGGTGCGGGAAGTAGGTGGACGACTGGCCGTTAGCTGGTAGCCATTAGGGAGAGTCGTTAATTATAGCACACCCACCACCACCACGGCGTGGCTGAATGATGAAATTCGTCCGACTTTTGTCCGAAGAAAGATGTCGAGCTAATGCTAGTTTCTTAAGCCCGGGGATTTAGTTCGCTGCTGCTAGACGACTATTGGGATGAGGAAGTTTTGCAACAGTCGAGTCGTTGGTGGACTTTTGAGCGCACTTTTGGCAGTGAATTAAGTGTGGAAAGTTTTCATCTCGCTCGGGCGTCTGCTCCTGCTTCACTTCATTATGAGTGTAGCTGATGAGTGTCCCCACCATGCTGGGGAAAGTGAGCGAAGGAATGGAGCGATGGGCAAAGATTAATCCCTTTCCCAAACATGTTCCCATTAACGCGCTGGCGCTGGCCTGCTGTCAGGTGCGGATTTGGTGTCACCAACGCGAGTATCGCGCGACCATTAAAAGCCTGAGCCTGATTAAACCAAAACTTTAGCTCCAGTTTTATCGTGCCGGCATGCTGGTTCCTGGGACACGCCGGAAGAGCGTGGGACACACCGCGCGTGTGAATCGTTCATTTTGTGCAAATATTTATCTCACCACGTGTGTGTGTGTGTGTGTCGGGGATTCCGCGTAAAGTGGGTCCCCCGTTGTCACTAATTGAGCTTTGATCTTTGGTGCGTTTCGGGCGAATCCCGGCCACGTCCACCATTATTGGGACCCTTGGGGTGCTTTACTTTCTGTGTTCGCACCCGAGAATGGTGCTCCATACCTTACTCCCACACCCTACTCCCCCCCATGTGGACGACAGCCCATCGCTGTAACTCAAAACAAAACCGACACGCGGGGCCAACACCGCACGAGCGTGCAAACATTATTTCAGTTTACCGTCGACGGTACGGTTTGCGGTTTTGCGAGCGCGAAAATGCGCGCGCTCTGACCGTGCAAACATAGATAATTAGCGGACAAAACACGGCGGCGGTGGTGCGCAAACACGCGGGTCAGCTTATCTGGAAGCGCTGTGTCAGGTGAAAGGTTTGACACTTTCACAAATTGTCGAACGCTGGGAGGTGGTTCGGCGTGGCCGTCCGCGGAAATCCACACCATTTCTGGGAGGCTGGAGGAATTTCTGGTCAGGCGTTATTATTTACGCCTGTCGTTTGTGAGGATGGTTCTAATGTGTTAAATATGTGTAAAAATATTGCAAATGTTGTGGAGTTGAAGAGAAACATGTAGTTGGAATGAAATATTCATGAAAATTCTTTTGTAGTTAACCATCTCCTCTGAAATGTTGCTGAGGACATGGACGGTTTACACAAATCTAATATTTCGTGGCCCTTCAAAATATGTATTACGCTTTTAGGAGCTTTAATACAATGAACGATTTATGACTTATTTTATGAACTTATAGTAACATTCTTCTTCTATTTGGCGTAACGTCATACGCGGTCATGTCGGCCTGTATAGGTTTTCGAGACTTAATTCATTAATACGCAGCTGGATAATAATCCTTGCAACAGGGAGACGGTATATTTCAGACTTGAACCCATGACGGGTATGTTATTAAGTCGTTCGAGTTTACGACTGTACCATGGGACCGCCCCGACATAGTAACAATTATTTTGGACTGAATTCGATGCAAGGATATTTATGTTTACACTTTGTTAACACTAGCAAAGCTTCGATTACATTTTATTTATTTATTTGAGGCACTCTTGAGGCTGTGACAAATCAAGTATCTAAAACCTATCCTACACCTAAATCCTAAATTATTCCCCTAACAAGATAAAATGTTTTCTTTAAATGCGTTGGTCGTTAAATTAAAATCAAAGTCATGGGACCATGTATTGAATTGCCTTGTCATAGCTAGTAATGGTTCATTGTGTCCATATAAGGTACGCTTTTTCTCGCCGACAAATAAGTTACGAGAGCGAAGAGGTATCGATGGAGCGTAGATATTGATCTTCTCTAGTAAATAAGCGACGTCTAATTCGTTTTTTTTTAATATCTTGACTACAAATACACATTGGTTAACCTTAATACGGTGTTTGAGCGTCTGTAGGCCAAGCAGAAGGCAACGCGAGCGATAATTTGGCATGATTGTAAGTCCTCTGAATTGGTCGCATTTTAAAGTGAGTCTTGTAAACTTCCGTTGTGTTGCCTCTATTCTGTTAATCATCGTAGTGCAATTCGGGAACCAAAGTGTTGCGTTGAGCAACAGATCAAAACGCGATCGGAATCAGATATTTTTACTTTATTATAACGCGTAAATTGGCGTAATTAAACAAGTATCAGGCGGCACACAATACGTAAAATGATTAATAAATACAATAAATAGAAGAGCTCCTCAATTACTACCTTGCGGGACACCGGAGGAGCTAATAAAATGTGCAGAATTAGTGTTCTTGATTTTGATTTGATAACGCCTATTTTCGAAGTACGAACTTATCCATGATACTGTATGCTGAGAAAACAAAATGTGTAAAAGCTTCAAGGCAAGTAGTTTATGGTTAACACATTTTAACTATTAACTATAAATCTGTGCATGCGAAAAGAAAACTAAAGATGGTATTTAGTAGCTTGTTAATTACACTATCAGTGAAGAATCCAAAACGCAAGTAAAAAATATGAGAAGGATGCATCCACATTTGACAAAATCATTTTACTAGAAGGATCATAAATAAAATAATAATTTAACTATAATTTTATTGCATTAAAGAACTTTTCCGATATGAATCCAATTCGAGACCACATTTTTAACAAGAAATTGTAGAATGAGAAGAGATTTCAAACTGAACAAAGAGTGACTTTGCCATAGCAATCAATAACGCGGACAAAATATCACAAAAGAATTCAGCTCGTCTTTAGGCAGCTCATCGTACCGCTGATAACTATCGTGATGGGCAGCATAACGATGAATATTATGTTTATTGTACCGTTCAAATTACTAGCACCGTCGTCAGTGAGCGCTCATCATACCGGAATGTCAGTTGCTTGTAGAAAATGACACCGCACTTCCTTAGCATAGATGTCAGACGAAACCGATTCCTTCAGGGTGTAATACCAAACCGTGCTGTGCCATTTGTCGTCGCGTCGCTTACCCGTAGGAACGCAAAGTTATGCCAACGGAGCAGCACGGTGTGCCCGTCCCCCGCAGGCATGTTTACCGAATGGGGGGGAAAACTTTTTGGCCCACCCTGCCCAAAGTTCCACTGTCCGCATTTCCGATAAATGAGCGCCGCGACGCGCTTTCGGAAAAGTACCCACCAAGCGCCCCAATGCTGATGAAACTTTGCCAACCGACACTTCAGACGTCGCTAGCGGGCAAATCGGGAGAGACTGGAAGACCTGGCCGGTCGGTTGCCGTTGCCGAAGGGACGCAGCATGATTTTGAGCGTCAAAACGTCGACCGCGCTGCTGTGCATAGGGTGCTACCGATCCGTGTCACACTGTCACAAATCGAGTGAACTTTCCTCTTCCGGCCAATCCCAAATGTCGGTGGCTAAGGTGGGAGGGAAGAATGAGGAGCGAGGGTTTGCGCTTGGGTTTGACTAAATGATGCTGCGAAAAGTGTGTTCCACTCACTTTTGCGTCGCTTCGAAAGTCGTTATCGTTGGGCGAGGTCTTTTCCCGTTTTTATGTGTGCGTGTGCTTTATTTCTATCCCGTTCTACGTTCGACACTTCTTGGCGGCAGTGTTTTTGTAGCATCAGTTACGCAGCCAGCGATCGAAGCGATCGCAAATCTGTTTGTTTTAAAATCTCCAACCCACGGTGGGGCGCAAAGTTAGCGCCCCGGTGGACGGTGTGGTAGAAATAATTTCCCAACCCAGACCCGAACCTCGCCAATGACGAGGACGAGGCTGACGCAGAATGAGTGGGTTTGCTGGGGCTGAAAAAAGCTGGAAGTAATCAGCATCCTGCCCGTAAGCTGTCCGGTGCAGCTGATAAAATTAAAACTAAATTAAAAATCGATTAACGCCGCTATTAATGGGAGCAGCTCGGGCCGAACCAGCCCAGCCCGGTACGTTTTATGTAGCCGCTTCCAAAACCCCTTCGGCGGATCGGAACAAAGTTTTCCCGTTGAACGCGTGCGGTGTTTTGCTTGCTGTAAAATTAAAAGCACGAGTAGAACTTTTCCCATTGCGTTCTTTGGCGCGTTCGCTTCTTTTTTCTTTGCTCTTGCTTTGTAAGATAATTGCGCTCCGGCAAACAGCCGAACAGTTGGCTGCCCCAGTTTGTGTGCGATAAGAGATAATGCGAATCGTTTTGGCAAACACGTTAGGAAGGGTGGTTAAAAATTTATTGCGAAACAATGGATCGGATGCTTAAGATGGGAAAGATAAATTAGATGACTCACTTTCAGAAGTTGAATCAGCAGAATTAATGGAATCGATGGTTCTCTTAGTGGATTGAAAAATACTTTAAATTAATGCAAGTTGGTATTCACTCCTCGTCGCTCTGAAGCACGCGTCTAGAACGAACGCAACCAACTCACAGCTAATAGACAGCATTCAATTGAATTTCTAATTCAACTAACCTACCCATCGTTCAACAAAACGTGCAGCTATGATGGGCAGCCTACGCCTCCGTACGGACAAGCGTTTCGCTATTCAATTGCTCATGCAACATCACGAGCGCCAGCGGCCGGACATCATTCATACTATCTGCTCTACCGAGAGCGTCGTCCAAGCGAGAACCCGTTCCGGGGCAATCATCATAATCATCAATCAGCTCGATGGGATGCAATCCAGCGCCATCGTAGCCGAGACAAGCGTACCATGATCGGAATTGCCAACGAAGATAGATACAAAACCGCAAGCCGTAAGCCGGCCGAGATTCGAGCGCCATTCGATGTACTATTTATTCGATGCGGTTATTGCACGTACGGGGTCATTCCGGGTCATAAGAAGCTTCTCGATGTCCAACCGATAGGTTATTCTTGTTGTTGCTACTCTTCGTTCTGATGCTACTGCAAAAAGCAAAAAATGCTCACGAACGGATAAAACAAAAGCACAACACTGATGCCGAAATTGATTTACGAGCCAATTGGAGCGATCACAATTCGGCAATCCGTTTATCCGCTCGGCGATAGATTGCATCGATTCTATTCATTCTTGCAAAGTGGTGCAATCCCTTTGTGGTGCTTTATTTTGAGATAAACTAATCAGATTGATCGAAGGATGCTTAGGGATTAGGAGAAAATTTCCATTAAGATATAAACAGCCTTAAAATATGCAATCCGCAAGACAAATGCCCTTCAAAGACTGCATCTCAAGGCTGGTTTATGAAACCTATGTAGTTCATCAAAGTATTTTCAAATTTATTTTCAACGAAAATGCCATTATAATAAGAGAATTTCTTCTCAATGTCATTAAAGCCACAAAGTTCTAGTGATTGCTCTGCGTTCCATGTTTTGAGTTCGCATGAATCAATTTCGAAATTGCTTGCTGCCCAAGTCCATTTTCCGAACCTTCACCACCTTCAATGTTGTAATCCCGCTCCCTCTGACATAATGGCGCTGTAATAACAATTTATTTTTTCCCACCTTTCCAACACCTCTCCTCTCACTATCGTCTTGCAAAGGTACAAGGTTCGCGCGACAGTTTCAATTTATGTTCCATTATTTGCAATCTCCAGACGAATGAATAATTGAATCTGTGTGCTTCGGTGTTTGCTGCGGTGCCGCACCAAAGCGCTTGCCGACGCTCTAACTTTGTCATTTGCCACACCCGACCCTCCTTTGCACCTGCCAAACCCAACCCCCGGTAGTGGTGGTAGTTGTGGTTAAGCGCCCGGGTTGAGAAATATTGGTTGGCTCGTTGGGAATTTGGCCAGAGATTTACATCTTACATGCATTAACAATTCAACCGCTTGTCACAAGTGTGGCGAAACTGTGTAAGCCGGCCCGTCTCTTGCCCTTTGCCAGGTCAAAGCGGTAGAAGAAGGGCAGTCTGATACCGAAAGCTTACTGAAAGCTCTACGCTGTGTTTGTGTGAAAGTATGCGTGTGTGTGTGTTAGTGAAGGAAGGTATTTTTGTTGATGTTGAGTAGGACATCTGCTTCTTCAAATCAATATCTCGAAACCTCTTGCCGATAAAATCGCATTAGTTTCGAAAGCCCCGGTTGGTTGCCCCGGACCCCACCCGCCCTTTGGACAGCACTGGTTAAAGGATGGATGTCACCGGCACCAACGTCTGGCGGGCCGCTCTATAATTCATCATCCCCATGTCGAACGAAACGACCAATCTTTCGAATCCATTAGTCATACCGTCGCTTTTCTCGGATGAGAGGCACTTTACAGAACTCCTCTCGTTCGAATGACTTATCCCCCCCTCCCTTTTTTTTCTTTGACCATGATGTGCTTGTTGTTTTTGTTTGTCTCTTTGGTCGCCCAACTTTGCGCTCCAACCCACCATTGGGTCTGGGAAGCAATTTCGGAAAGCTCTTTCCGAAAAATCGTCCATTGCTACGCACCTGGCTTTTAACCTGACTGTGGTTTTATGACGATTTTATGACAATCAATATCCAATTCCTGGAGATTGTGGTTCATTTATGTGGCTAACAGAGTCAAAACCGGTCCAAGATGGTTGACTCGCTGGCTACCTGGCTGTCTGATTTGATAGGTTTCTGGGTTCTCGGTTTGATCCAATCAAAGCGTTCACTCATCACAAAAAGGGGAAAGGCAGGTTAGGCCGATGTCGCTGGTGAAAGTGTTACGGTGTCGCTTTATGTCTGGGCCGGACACAAACTGCTGTCCCGTGTCCCCACGGTACGAAAGTGGCCGAAAGCGTCCAATTTGATGTCTTAAGTTTTATGGCTTCATAATTGAATTTTTGATACCGCAGAATGGTTTTGCTTGTTTCATTCCCAACACACACAACAAACAAGAAAACCCCATACTAAATCAAATCACTCAACGTTCTGCTTGCTCTCCCTCTCTTGCACACATGCGCAGGTATATATCGTAGGACACATACCACCAGGCTCGGACGAGCGCCACATTGGCCACACGGTACCGTTCGGGCATTCCAGCTTCACCGAGAAGAACAACGTGCGCTATCTGCGGCTGGTGAAGCGATACTCATCGATCATCCAGGGACAGTTCTTCGGCCATCTACATTCGGATTCGTTCCGAGTGGTTTACAATGAAGTTGGTAAGTGGAGCTTATGGAGCTTTGCCAAGGAAATGCAATAAAATCAGCCTTTCTCGGGTAGTGTTGTTCCTCTTGGTATTGACTTTTCTTTCCTTCTGCCCCTCTTTTATCAGGAAAACCTGTCTCCTGGATGATGATTGCGCCATCGATAAGCCCACGGAGAAGCAGCGAGTCCAACAATCCCGCCATGCGGCTGTACAAATTCGACACCGATACAGGGCAGGTAAGGCAGCGCACCCGGGGCGACAACTTCCACAAACAGACACAATCTAAACATAAACATTCTTCGTTCCACAACAAACTTCGTTTCTTCCCCACCGCCCTCCCGGACAGGTCTTAGACTACACGCAGTACTATCTAGATTTAGAGCAAGCGAACAAGCTGGAGGAAGCCGTCTGGCAGCCTGAGTACAACCTTACCACCTACTACTACGGTCTCAGCGAGGTGTCCTCGCTGGCCCTGCACAACCTGGCCGATCGCTTCAACAACGCGGACGACGCGCAGTTCATGAAGTAAGTCTGTAGCTTCCTCCATATATATATATATATATAAACACAGGAATGTTTGGAATGGTTTTCCCGCTACCGTTTATCCTGGCTTATATTTGCAAAAAGATTTCCCGTTTCTATAAACAACCCGGTACGCTTTATTAAGGATTTCCGACCGAAGATATGGGACACAAAGTTTCGTGTAATCTTGTGCCCGCCCTCGCAGCAAACTCCTCCAAACACACGTGCTCCAGCTAAGGCACGGGCCGGGGATATTTTTATTTCCTGTTTTTCCCCCACCACCAAAAACGATGTCATAAAACAATGTCAGATTCGACAAATGTTTCCCTCGCCAGGACCGCCGTGTCCTCGCATCTCGCAGCACGCAGCCATCCGTGAGAGCTTTGCACTATTTTTAGTTAATCCCATTTACGATTCCAATATTTTATCCGAGAGGAAGCGGTTGGAATCCGTTCCGTGTATTGGTGAACGACCGGGGGACATGGGGACAGATGACTTTCGCAAACAGAGCACGCCGCCGGGGAAGCTTCTCACGAGGCGTTGTTTTGGTGTGTTTGCTGTATTTATGTTTTTGTTGCGCCTCGCTTGGAAAGGTAAATCCTTTCCCCTTACGTTTGCTACCTTTTCTGCTACCCCCATTTGCTGCAGATAGGGCAGCAATGGCTTATCGGCGCGAACGATCGTACCTTGCGCGGGCGTTCGCGACCACCATTTACGCCTCTGCTCTGATGAGACGTTGGTGTAGGTGTGTGGCTTTCATATTTGTTTGTTTGTGACCTTAGCTTCCAGCCAGTCACAGAGGCTAAATGTTAGATCGTGGGTTTAACCCGGCTGCCGGTCGCCACCTTGGAGCTTACGGCCGTTGCTTAGCGCCCGCCCGGTGTAACTTTCGCCCGGCCATTGAACTGTGGCGCTAGCGGAACCCATTGCGTAGGAACCATCCCTCAACGCATACAATACAACAAAGCCTTATGTGGTGAATAGGTTTGCGAGCGGATCGAGCGAGCATGGGGAATGGGAAGTTTCGTTCGATCGATTCTTCAACCCCCGAATTCCCGAATGAGCCTTTGAGCCTCAAAAAACGCAATGACTGGAAGAGTTCTCGCAAAAGGAAATCCTCTTCGGTATTCCATTATCCGTTCCATGAGACCGCAAGGGTGTGTATGTGTGTGTGCGCAAGTGTTTGCGTTTGTTGGTGGCCACACTATCGATATTCCATTTACTGTGAGGAAGGGAGCATCTTCCTGTGACCGGCATAGATTTCCCGTTCTTGACAACAAAAAAACGAAGCTTGAGATATGTTTACTTCTTATTGAAGGTTCTGTTCCCTTGCCGATCCTTTCGGTAACTGCCTGCGTGCAAGTGTGTGGTCGCATAAAGGAGCAATTTTGGGATTTGCTATGGCTTATTCAGATTCAAATCTCTTCTAGTTTTTTTTCCTTCCCTTTTTTCGTATGTGTGTGTGTGTGTGTCTGTCAATCCCGAAACCCAATTCCGATTCCTAACGAACGTATCATGATGATAGCAATGGAATAGGGCATGAAGCCAGCAGAGTGAGGGTAAAGTAATCTAGCATTTTATTTGTATCATTCATCCACACGCTCCGGTATCCAGTGGGTTGCTTTCCCTCATCGTTGTCATCACCGTTGTCCACGGAAACGCCGAGGACCTTCAGGAACCCTTTCACGACTGCCACCAAGACGGTATCGAGCCAGCTCGAGCCAGCTTCTTGGAATACATCTAGAAATCGATGGGCGTTGCCTATCCGGGGAACCCGGTGTCCGGACCGGCGTGTCCCATCATTGCTTATCTCGCACAGTGATTGAAGTTCGAATATCCTCACACACACACACCCTTGCCGGACCGGCATATTTCATGCCCACCAAACTCACGATAGCGTTTTCCACCCCACCGAGCACGAACATGTCATTGCCGGTGTTAGTTTCAAGGCCTCAACCTTCCTCGTTGCCTCGATCCCCGGCAAACCACAACCCACTTGAAGGGATGGAAAAGTTTTGGCCAGTCGCCCTACGCAACAAAGTCTGCTGCCAGGCGCTTTTCTCGGTGGACAGAAAGGTGTCGACCGGAATGGGTGGAATGAGGCTCGGTTGCCATCTCACCCACTGTCCCACGGAATTTGCACCCAACGCGCGCGCGTGTAGCTGACAAGCCTTTTGCCGTTTCGGAAAGGATCGCATGTTCCCAGATGAAAGAAGAAGAGAAGGGTGAAGAGACAGATGGAGAGAAAGAAAACGAAAAGGAGTTAACAATAATCTGTCTTGTGTGAAATCAGAAAAGTTTTGTGTGCGTTCTTTTTTTTTTCGCTCAAAAGCTCTGTCCGTGAGTTGGGTTGTCATTTGCAGCGAGTCGTTAGGCGTTCGTTTGTCGTTCGTGGGTCGTGGAAGAGTTGCTCGTCTTGGCAATGGAATTTAATATCTTCTGTCAGCTCAGCTCGCACACTCTCGTCCGCTCTGCTGTCCTCGGTAGGCAAAGGTTATGTCGTACAGACCACATAGAGCACCACTTTTCACACACTCTGAAGGCATGGATTGTTTATTGCTGGTGCTTTGATATCACACTAGTGACGGGAGCTTTTAGGAAGATATTTTCTAATGGACTTCAAAGTATGCTTCCAGCTTTGCAGGGGGAAAGGGTTACTTAGGAACAAACAGTGGCTTGATATTTATCGACTTTCTTGGTCATAATATTGGTACAAAAATAATGAAATGATTGTCCTTTCCGAATCAACCTAGCTAACGATTTTCCCTTCCAACTCTTCCTTCCCCAGGTACTACAGGGCGAACTCCGTGCGCCACGCGACCAGCACCTGCGAGGGAGTCTGCCTGCTCAACCACTACTGTGCCATTACCAGGCTGGACTATCGCGAGTTTCGCAGCTGCCTGGAGACGGCGGCCAAAGCGCTGGCCTCGAAAAATGCCAGCCCCGCGGGACTGCTCGGTCCGAGCTTTGCCCGCAACCGGTTGCTCATCGCCACCGTGCCAGCCGCTCTGCTGCTGCTGTCTTTGTTCGCTTCCAGCAGCATCGGCTCGCTGGAAGTGGTCCGGTTTGCTTTCGCAGGACCGTGCATTGGTTTGCTCCGCTCGGTCGCTTTGATTGTTTCGTGCTGGCGCTTCGCTGCGGGCTGCTGGATGATGGCGATTGGTCACGTCACGCTGCTGCTGGCCTGCATCGGGGCCATCCGTGACGCTGCGTTCGTACCGCTAGTAAGTGCATTCTCCTGTACTTTTCTCTGTTTGGCTCAACGGTGGCCGGCAAAGGTGGGGTCCGCTGGGATGATGCGCCAACTGAGAGCTTCTACGGTGAATGGGATGAATGAGAAAGACACGTGCATAGCGTTCAGTTTGAAGTAGATAATTTTTCGTACCAGCGTCTGTTAACATGTTCGTTGAATTAATCATCTGCGAAATAATTTAGTTTTTTTTATTTTGGTAGAAGATTCATTATCCTCTGTTTGATATTCAATATAACGACTCAATATCCTATCAATACGGTGTGCTTATTTGTATGTTTGAAGCTTTTTTTATACTCCAATTAAATTTCCTTATCATCCACACTAAGTTGTTAAACTAAATGGGGCAAGGAGTTTAACAGATGTGTGTTACATTATTGCAAACAGTGGAACTCTAGTAAAAAGTAAACAAATGAATGTGATACATAATAAAACAAACAACAACAAAAGAAAAGAAAGATAAAGCATCGTAAAAACCACAAAACAGCCAAAAGCAGGATCATCCTCATTGTTGGCTTCAAGATATGTTGATTGACAAATTCTATAGCAAAATCAAGCTTAGCTAAAATTTTATTGCGATTTAAGTCGTCGCTCAATACTCACCTTTCGCCGGTGGGACAGGTTACTTGCATTCGCGGGAAAAAAAAATCCGCATACGAAGCGATAGAACGAACAGCACTCTCGTTCCCTCAAGCATCTCGTAAAGCATGCATCTTTTTTACTTTCTTCCTCGCTGTGTACATACACCCAGAGACTAAAGGAAAGGTAGGGCATCGTTTTATGGTTTTAAATCCCCCCCCCCCCCCCGATTATGCACCCAATAATGAATGTTACGCTCTATTACCTACACATTAAAAGGAAGGAGGAAACAAAACAAACTACAGGTTATTCAGGGGATGCAAGTTGTAAAAACGCAAAGGAATCAACATTCGATTCTGTTGCCGTTCTATCGTTGATTGTTTCCAGATGGTGTGCTAATGCCCTGCAAACGTGACAGAGAATTCACTCATTGGTAGGTTAATTCAATTCAACAAAGGGATTACTTTGAACGGAAGGGAAAGGAAAGTTAGCTCTACTTCCTACTCAACTATGGCCATTAGTAGCAAAACACTATGTCTCAGCGAAACACACACACACTTAAAAAAACAGAACGATATACGCCCGTCAAGCGACGCATACATAGGTAAAAGCCAAATTTTTCTAGAGCTTTGTGACCCTCCCAAATGTGGAATAATGAAGGATGGGGTTAGACGAGGGGAAGGCAAAGCAAAACCATCGCGCGTTTTACATCGCATTCGTTTTACCCATTTGCATCACAACTTAAATGTAAAGAGAGAAGCAAACAAAACAAAACAAAAAACACTCAAACTCACACTCAAACGCGCTCCACAGGACTCCTGCTCATTGTCGCTGGTGCTGGGGGACGACGAAAGGGTCACGAAACCAGCAAACGGGGCGGATCTAATAAATATTTTAAAACACACATCCAAACTTAGTCACTAGTTAAAACCCCAGCGAAAAAAAAACACAAACACATTATCGTACTGCAGAGAAAATGAGTGAACATTTGGAAAACGAACAAAATAAAAAAAAAACAATAACGCAAAAGAATAAAATGAAAACCAAAAAAAACTAACCAGGACGTGAGCAGGGAATGTTACAGTATAAATAAAAAGAAAGAGAGAGAAAGAAAGAGAGAAAAAGAGGAAGAGAAAGAGAGAGAGAACAGAGCAAAGGTGTAACAAGTGAAAAGTAACACAACATGTAAAACAACACAAACAAATACGTTTGAATGGAAAACAAGCAAACGTAAGCAGAAAATGGTAAAGCAAAAAGAATAACACCCTCTCTCTCTCACACACAGACACACACATACACGAAAGAACTATATACAAACATTACGGCGCATGATTCAATGAAATTGGTCAATGGAAGAGCTACACAAGCAGCAAGATAAATAAGATCTCAAACGATAAATGACAACAACAGCAAGAAAAACAACAAGAAAGAAAAACTGAATAAAGTGTACATGTTTTTAAATAAAAAAAAGGAAGCTGACAAATAAACAGATTGTTTTGTCAAACGAAACGGTTGCTTGCCTTTTACTTTCAGTTATATTAATGGTTTCGGTCGAAAGAACACAATGCACAATGGTTGGGGCTTCTTTTAGCAGCGTTAAATATTGGTTGATTTTACTAGAACTTTTACATACAATATAATATTTATACTTTAGAAAAAGAAATGTGTCCTCTTGAATCATCGTCATGTGCTGAACATTACCAATAAGGCATTGATTGGTCCAACTATCGAGTGGTTCTTATCAAATAAAGGGAATTTATAGACTATCCAGAGTGTTTCTAATAGGTAAATGAGGTTCACTGTACCACCTCAGCACATACAAAATGGGAACATACATTCTCAACACATCCATTGCGTGCTTAATTGGCTCCACAACGTACATACCGAAAAGATTCTCGAGGCACATTGACTGGTAGTTATTAATAAAAAACTATCTGTCCTAGGATATGTTCCGCAGTTCGTTAACAATTTTAATTATCAAGCTCTTCCTCAGATGATCATCCCACAGCTACATAACTTTTATCATCTCCAATGGATGTAGAGCATCCTATCGAATGGATGTAAAAGTCCATCTTCGCCAAGAACATAGCATGAGCTACTAATTAATTTTAATCGTTGTTCTTTTCATCCTTCTTTTAGGATTTATTTTTTTGCTTCAACTTTTTCCCCCCGTTGGGTGTTTGACGATTGACTTAAAGTTACTTTGTTGCGCAAGCAAATGTCTTAAATAAACCTTTCCCATAAGCTGAGCTTCCGGCAAGATGGGTGAAGATTCTTTTGTCAGTGGCGCCAGATAAACGCTACTTCATTTACACAGCGTGAACCTTTGTCCCCAAGTAATTTCCTTATTAAAACATTCACTCTTCCCTGTCGTTGTGTCCCTGTGCTGTGCACCAGCCCAACCACCCCGTAAGTGCACCAACGTTCCGTTCAATCTACAATCCGCTAAAATAATAGCGACAGTGTTGAAGGTGTTAAAAGTGCTCCCTCGCTTCGAGGTGGGCACCATATTGCACCATTTAATTATCTGCTCGCGCGCGAACATCTTCACACTATGACCTACTTCGCGTGTTGCCGAATACCTTCTCACACCTTGCTGGCAACGTCTTTCGATGGTACGGCGGCACAGCGGTTTGCGTTTAGGAGAGATGAAACTTTTTGAAGTATTTTCGCACACTTCCGGTACTCCGACTCGCTCGCCCATATTGACTTTTCTTCCGCGTTGTACCACTGCCGACACACACACACGCACACACACAGTCCAACAGAGCCAGATGCAAATGAAGCATTTCCAAGCTAAGCTAGCGCACCAGTGGAATGGCACACGGTACCGAAGCACTCAGACTGCTGTGTGACAGAAAACTTTTCCCATCATCACGTTTGATCATTAGCTTCCGCCGATTTAACCGATGCACACCGATGCTCCCCTGCGTAACGGATTGGCACTGCTCGGTTATATCCGGTAATACCGAGAATTCCGAAAATTGTCGAGTGAAGTAGCATACCTTTCCCGGCAAAGCGGGTCGAGCACACGCTCTATTTCGCTTGAGCATTCGCAGCCCCGGATATAACGGTTGCAGTTAATAATAATTGTCGAAATTTAAAGTGACATCGAAGAAATGGTGCGGTGGGAAGGCGCGTGCAGAAGCTCATTTAAATTTTTGCTCCCGCTAACCATCCACTGCACTGTCACCATTTTGAGCCGAACGGTGGTAGATAATGTGGCTGGGAACGGATTTTTATTCATCGCATACATCCGCTCATGCTTTGCGTACCGTTGCGCATATGCGAGCTGTGAGCGGGCGGAAAATTAGACGATTCTCAGGAAGTCAGCACAAGAATGTGTATGGATGGCAATGGTGGTGGTGGTGAAAAGTTTGCTAAATTTTTCCACTCGTTTAGAGCGAATTGCACGGTATTCTGGTGCAATTTGCTGAAGCATCGGTTCGGTTGCGTCGTGTCGTTACCATAAACTTTCCCGTTAGCACCATCCGCTAACGTCCGCTGCAAGTTGATATGAGCAGATTATTAGTTATTGAGTGTTTGGAAAAGTTTGCCCGATAAACTCA
Organism: Anopheles bwambae; assembly: GCA_007018985.1. Taxonomy (NCBI): domain Eukaryota; kingdom Metazoa; phylum Arthropoda; class Insecta; order Diptera; family Culicidae; genus Anopheles; species Anopheles bwambae. The sequence goes on from SIXB01000470.1 coordinate 30,373, forward strand.
AACACGAAGGCGCAGAGGCTGCGAATGGAAAGGGAATGATTATGGATGAGATCGGAGTGGAATATTAATTCTTAAAATTCTTTCATTAACATTCAAAAGCCGAAAAACTTTAAAGATTGCGTCTCCCAGAAATACAGAAGTCATTCGAAATTTTGTTCCGAGTTTAATAAAGTAGTACTTCTTCAAAAATGTATTCGTGTAAGTAATGTAAACTCCTTCTCAGAGGTGAACTTCCAATCAGAACGAAAAGATTTCACCCAAAACATAAGCTTTTGCACAAATTTTCATGGTAGGTCCACTCCATCCACCTTAAAATCTGCAACGCAGGATCTCCTTCAATTGAAGAAACACTCATTTTCGATCAACTCAACGACCGGAGGGGTCTCTTTCTTCGATAAAACACACCACCACTACCGCCACACACAAACAATAAGTAACAATAAAGCGGATCTTGAATTAAAAATCATTCCAGCCACGGCAATTCCGGCATCAAGTCTCCCAGCACCAGCATACACCATTTCGGGCGAGAAGTAAGTTTCGGTGCTCTTTAAAAATAGCTTCCTTTTCCTTCTGTTCGCTCTCTGTCTATCGCTTCACGCGATAGTCATTCAGGACAGGAGGGCCTCTTCGCCCACTGGAAAACAGCACTCATTATCGTAGAATTTTACAATGTCGAAATTGAGTCATCAAAAAGTGTTCAAACAACGGGCGCACGGTTCCCGCCGTTCGTTTTGCCAGTACCATTCCTTAGCGTGGCGTGGGTCAACTCATAACGAGCATAACGAAGACGATGCTACGATGGAAGTGCTCTTTCTTTTGCGTTTGCAGCATTTTTCGCTAGTGCGGTTTGCTTTAAAGCGCTCCGTGTACGTAACCAAATACCATTCATTTTTACACTCCTGCTTTGGTGGAGGCGAACAGGAACATGATCGCAAGCATATGACTTTAAGATTTCACCTTGCACATTACGCGTTTGGAGGGTGCAGTGCATGTCGTTTACCATTTCGAAAAGGTATGTTTTTGTGCGGTGGAAAAAAAGACATTCCTCGTTCACCCTGAACAGAAGGATTGATAAAGCGCTGCCACTCGCTCGTCCTTACCGCACGGCGGGAGCTTTTCCATCGTCAGCTGAATGTCAAGTGAAAGCGTCTTCTTTGCAGTTGTTTTTTTTTTGTGTGCAAATGGACAAGCGAAGAAACTCTCCAAAGGCTCCCTCACTTGCACAAGAAGACGAATACTTTCACGTTTGATTACTGCAGATAACTCGTGCGCCCGGTTTGGGTGACCAAATGCCCGGTCAATGCCGAGTGGCGTGGCGTGTACCTGCAAAGGAGCAGTAAACAGAGCGTAAAAATGCACAAAACGATGGCTCATTTCGAGTGCTTCTTAGCATTACGAATGGTAATGGTGGTGTAAAGGTACTGATGCCGGCGGAAAATTGGACAACTGTGTCTCCAGTAGTTATCTTGCGCAAGCTGGCAAGCGACATGGCCAGCAGATGGTTTTCTTTTGAGTGCGATGAATAAGAAAGGGGGACAATTTATGCTTTCTGCTAAGGAGCTTTGGTTATTGGATTGAAACGATCAAAACATGATGATTCTGCGTTTTGGGACAGGTTGGTTCGACAAACTGCTTTCGCCGCAATTGAGACAAGACATATTGGGCGAAGAAATGCTTGACAAAATGCTAATCTTCACTAGTTTTATTGAATTCAATTAGTTGTCAACTCGAAAGAGACAATCTTTTGCTTAGTAATTTGAAATAATCAATTTATTCTTGTCAAAAAGGTTTTAATAATTTTTTTTTTTGGGGATTTTTTTTCATACTTTTTTACAAGTTGCATTAGCTCACCCACACTCTCTTATCAAATCAAACACACTCAGGAACGTTGGTGCCCCCTTAAAGCTTACACTGTCCCGGCTATTTTCATAAACAGCTTAATAAAATTATTGCACGGCCCATTTGATCCCTCGCCGCAGATAATTTCCAATCAAATTACACTCGTTATCCTTCCCGGATGCCAACCCCCAGGTCGAGGACCGGGAATTAAGCGAAAGATAATTCGTTCAACATTCGGCCCCGGCAGCCATTGACAACCGCGACCGCAGCAAAGTTTGTGCTTCCGCGACGCTTCAAAGGCACGAGTGCAGGAATAAACACACAAACAAAAAAAAAAACATCGATACGAACCACTGGCTGAAAGGATAAACCGTTAATGGGAAGGACTAAATTAAATTATTGGCCTATGGTGCGCTTCGTGCGCGTCATCATTCCTGTGCGCTGTTGCTCCCGTTCGCTTAAACTTTGATCATGGTTTATTATTTGGCTTTCGCTGCCGGTGGACCCAATGAGTGTCTTTAAAAACTGGGGAGAAAATAAGAGTGTGATTTCCCACATTTTCCCTAGTAAAACAAAAAACTGCTGAGACGAGCGTTTCTACTTTCGCTGCATTAGAAGTTATTCCCCGATTTTCGTGCTCGTATTTAATCATCGCGAATGCTTGCGTCTTGATTCCGTCTCGAGCTCTCCCCGAGCGCGAGAATGTCGGCACACGTTTTTAATGCTTGCAGGCGGCTTTAGAAAGTATCCCTTCCCGTTGTTTTTTATTCTTTGTTACTGAGCCAGTATTGGTTTGGGCTCGTAAAAATAAACTTTAACAGCTCTCCGGATAATTTCCCAAGCTGGGCCGAGTGAAGCAAACCCATCCATTCTTTCCACGCCGCTTGCTTTTCGGCCTGAACAGAAGGGAAGTGCTCCATAAACAGAGAGAGAGAGAGATAGAGAGAGACGTGAATGCTCCCGGGAGCACAGACTTGGTCGGGAAAATTGAATGTTGACGACAAGCTGCCCCGTGGGAAAATCACACCGTAAAGCTTGTGTACAGAGAAGGGAGGTTTTGCATCAAAGGGCGAGAGCATTGAAAGTGGCCTCGAAAATCTGAAAAGCCCCCGGTTTACCCTACACGCAGCGAACGCAGGGAAGCGAGTAAAAGGGGGAACGCACACAAAGGAAGCGTAAAAATTTGTCTGTTTTCAATTTTCGTTTTGAAAATAGCCTGCAATGATGGTGGAAGAGAAAGAGAGGTGGCGCACAAAACTTTAACAAAAAAGGAAGAAAACTCCCCCACGGAAAATACAGTCCCGGTCGGTTCCGTTCCGTTCGGGAAAGTTGGCGCATTCCACGGACTTTCGGACGAATATTACTTCCCGTCTGGCTGGGTGCAATTGCCCCAAGACCACCGAACACCGAACGGTTATTGGAAGGAATGCTCGCACTCCACCTCTTGCCCCTTCCTACCCTCTCCGAAACGGATGAGGATTAAATCCATTTACAATGATAATAAAAATTTATTCCAATCTCTCTCTCTCCTTCCTCTGAGTGCGTTCGAAGAATTTTATGCTTTTCCTTTCGATTGTTTTTCTTCCTTCTTCACGGCTAGAAACAGGGTCGAAGCACCTTTGAACAATGGCTTCTCCGCGGCAAAGCTATTGAGGCGGTGAACGGGAACGAAGCTATGCCAGTAATCAGTGTGTAAGCTGCAGCTTCTGCGGGAGGGTAGCTAACGTTTTAAATTAAGCGCGAAAAGACGAGTCGAGAACTTAGGATGTTCGTTTCGGGAGGGTTGCTTAAGTGAAAGCCTAGCATATTAACGGTGAAATATTGTGCTTTTTTGTTGGTTTAAAGTGGCAAAGGATATTAAAGAGATCCAATATATTTTTACATGGTGTTATTTTACACTGTCATACTTCAATTAGTTTGGTACACAAACAGCATAAAAAACTAAAGAAAATAAAGTCTGTAAGTAAATATATACACAATTGTTTAAAAAGGGTATGAAAATCTTAAAAAAGTGGAGGAGTTTGACAAAGATAATTAAAGAACAATCGTAAAAAAGAATAAACAAATACTGCAATTATATCACTTTGATATTTGAACCTTTAAACCTTAACAATTTTATGAATAAAACTGCTCTGTGTTATGCAAAAAAGTATGAAATTGTCTTACACAACTCCCGAAAGCATTCTTTTTCTTGCCTTTTTCCCCCTATTACGAAGAACCCGCTCCAAAAGGGCAACAATTTCTATAAACAACCAAACTACCAAAGAGCATAACTTATCATTTTGATAGAGAGCACTGTAAACTATAAACAATCGTGCAACAAAACAAAAGGGTCCACGGGCCCCCCCGGTTCGGATTTATTGCGGTTTTAGCCTGGCCGTCTAGTCCCTCTCTCCTACCCCAGTTCGCGTCGCTCATCATTCCGGGACAATCCTTCCCGGGCCCGGGGCAAATCGAGAATTATGTACTCTTCCTTCTCATTCTGCCGCCACCACCGGTGGTTTCGGATTTACAGGAAAGTGCTTTCCGTCGTTGCATTCCCCTTGTTTCACCGGTTGTGTTGTTTCTGTCTGTGTATGTGCGTTTGTCGGAGCTTTGTTGCACTCTTACAACAAACCAGCGAAATCTACGCGCCCACAACACATAGCTGCAGCTGCAGATTGAGTGCAGCTTGTTGGTTGTGTGGTGAAAGGTGTTTGTGTGTCTGTAGTAGTAAAAAGTTGCAGCAGCTTTTTGTGAACACAAGAGACTGCAGCTCACGGTTGGGACTGCACTGTATCTAGTGGGATGGACTCGGGGGTTCATTCCTGTCCACCGGAATCCAACAACACACGCGAGCGATGTGATAAATAGAGCTAAGAGAATTAAATAGAAAAAAGCATGAGTGTATGTGTGTGAAAGAAGGAGAGAGAACTAGAGCCGTATGAAGAAGCCGGTTAGAGAGCGTTAACAGTTTTAGGTTACCTATGGGATACATAAATAATACTTTCAGCAAACTTTCAGCAAGATCCTTCCGCATCCGGCCTTCGTTTCGTAACCGTGTGGGAGAGGCTGGTTCGTCCTCTTGTTATCTCCTGGATCCCGATTCACTCGTGTGCTCAAGAATACACGCGAGATTCTGTAAGCGTTACATACACGATTATGCATGACGATTTCCTCGCTTCGTTACGGTTAAGCATAAGCTTACATTCGGAGACTGGCCACATTGGTTTGCTGAGAGACAACGTTAAAGTTGTTGATACAGTCGCATGCGTGTGGTTTAATTCTGACAGTAAAGAACGTTGGAAAATTGTTGCTTATACTCCCTCCCTATTTTGGAGTTCGTTTTACCTACTCAAAACACACACTTAACCTGTGAAGTAGATTTCCCCATATCAAGCACAATGCCTCAACGACGCCAACCGAAACAAATAATTCATAAAATATAACCATCCCTAAAAAATCTGTTCCACAACGTAATGAAATTCATCCTTCCAACACCAAACACCATATTTACGTGTGTAAACTCACTTTCGCCAATTGAAATGGGAGCAAGCTTCTTTATTCCCCACTGTTCGCTTCTGGGACGAAATACGAACCGCTCAGAATCTCCTCGCCACCATACCAAACCGCCCCGTTTTTGCAAGATGCACATCCGGTGCCGCGTCTTTCCACCGCCGAAAGGCAACAGCAAACGGATATGAAAATGCTGCTGATGACGATGATTATGACGGGATGGGAGGGAGCAATACCCATCATCATCCACCGAAAGCCATTCCGAAAGGGGCACCACACAAGCACCCGCCCTAGCTGATGAAGAGCGCATCCACAAAGCGTAATGATGAGGTGATGAGATTGTGGTAAGTAGTGGCTATACACCGCACAACATAATGCTGCCAGGGGGTTTTGTTTTATTTCTTTTCCCCCGCCATCAACCGTCCATCTTCCACACTACATGCCCGGGACCGCTGGCTGGCTGCTGTTGCCGCTGCTTTACAGCCGTGATGGGGTGTACACAATAAGAGAAGAAGAAAAAAACTTTCTCTTTAGTCGTTTATTCCCGCCGGTGCCGGTGTGCGCGATGCATGGTTCTACTCCCGGCGAATATTTTACCGCTGGGAACCATAATCCGCGCTGCGGACCTCCCAGCCCATGGTGGGTAGTTTTCGATGCGCGAATCCCGTACCGTACAGCATCTCAGCAACACAGTATTTGTGCGGAATGGAGGAAAGCAAAACCAGGCAGCTGCAGGTTAAGGCAGATAACATGCAAATAAACTATCTCTTCCTGATACTCGTGGCGAGCTGGGTACGCAATTCCCGTGCCGCGATAAGGTGGCAGAACGATGGTTGGCAAAGAATATCCGTCTGTGCAGTTGAGCATTTTTTAAGCTTTCATTTGCTCGTTTGGATAGCAAGGAGAGAAATAGCAGGGGAAATGCACACGAAAAAACGGGAAATAAAATTATTCTTAAACCACGATCAGTAAAGCGTGATAAGTGAATTGCTTTGTGAATTGGCTACTTTTTGCCTGGTTGAATGAGAAACTGTTCACACCAATTTGCCTTCGCCGTTGCAGTGGGCTGCTATTTGCGATGCAATTGAATTCAGAAAACGACAAGAAATGAATAGCGTTCAGGCTTTCAGCTTTAAATTGCATAAAAATAGTACAACGACTTTTTACGGTAGACATTAATAGTTCATCATATTATGAAACTTATTCTGATGAGAATACATTGATTGGATGTAAAAAGCATTCCACAGAAGGCATTAGGCGTCAGTTTAGTTGCACTCTGGCAGCTATCGAACAAGACATCAGGCTTTTTATAGACTCATGTGAAGCTGCACCGTCAGTCATCTGAAACAAACAAGACAATGCTCGTCTAAAAACTGTAATTTTTTTTACTTTTATTGAGTCTGGTTCGATAGCTGCCTTAATCATCTTCGAGACTTCCATGCATAATGATGGATGATTTGCAGTTGCTTTTCTTCCTCTTTTTGTAAGGGCTTTTCGTAGTAGTTTTATTAGCGGAACACTTGTTTTAAAGTAGTTTTAAGTAAACTCTTGGGACTTGTTTTAAGCTTTTCGTTAGACAAAATGTCAGAAAAGATTTTCATCTTTAAGATCACAATACCCCGACTTGTAAGTACTTAGTAGGCTTGGGCAATTCGGTTCATTTCCATGAACGTGAATGTACTAGTTCTTTCATTTAGATGAACTGAACGTGAATCGCGATTCATTCGTTCATTTCAGTTGAAGAAAATATGGTAAATTGTTTTATTTTGCAAAAAGAACATAATTAGTGTGCTGCATCTTAAAAATTATTAGAGAGACCAGGAAGATCCTTATTACGATTGGTAGTTCTTTTCATGAACGTCCTGGTATTACGGCTCACGTTCATGTTTGTATGGCGGGAATGAACGACCTAGCGTACTAGGACGGATTATTTCGACGGATAGGTCGTTCTTTTCGTGAATGTCCTGGTCATACGGTTCACGTACATATTTGTATGGGGGGAATGAACGACTAGGACGTTCTTTATTTCGACGGATAGGTCATTCTTTTCGTGAACGTCTTGGTATTACGATTCACGTTCATATTTGTATGGGGGAAATGAACGACCTGACGTACTATAACGTTCGTTATTTCGGCGGGTAGGACGCTATTTTGATGACCAACTCAGTACATTATGATTTATAAAGAATCGATGAACGTTGATTAGATGAACGTAGGTCGTTCGTTCTTTAGGATGAATTGAATGAATCGTACAGTTCTGGTACTTGAGGCACAACTCTAGTACTTAGTCCAAAGAGAGTGGTATGAGCTCATAGTTTTGTAGGTGTAGGTGGTTGAACTTTCACTTTGCTAATGTTTATTCACTTGTCCGTTTGAGTTCATTTGTACATGGTATAATTCATTATGTAGTTCATCTAATCCTCATCTATTTCCTTGTTTATATTCTAGCCTTCAAGTGTTGTCTGTTCCTAATCCCGTTACCATAATCCCATAATTCATGCCATGATAAAATATAATTCAAATATAATACATAAATGTAAATTCAAACAGTATGCTATTACTGTCGATAATAATCATTCAACGATGAATGACTAAAAACTGACATTTAATCATAAACAAACGTTGAATCAACGTACAAACAAAGGTGCTGGTCATTTTAATAATTGTTGAACATAAAGAGTAAGCAAATAAGTATAGAATACACCACTGAAGCATGGTGAAACTCACAGAGCAAAATCATAACCTTACCATTCAATGGAAAATATGCACGAATGCTTTGAGCTCACTCTTGGAGCCAATTTTATCGCCCATCTGTAACAGCGCAATGCACAAAAGCTCCAGACACACTCACACATGCCGTACATATTCTCCCGCTAACCTCGTGCTCGTGCTGGAGCGACTGTGTGTTGGTGTGTGTGGAAGCCAATTTTACATATCACTCCAGCACACGAATTACATTTCACTCAATTGATTTCATTAAATGTCGCAAATAATTCACTTTACGTTGAATAAATTTCCATTCATCGTGTGGCCACTAGGCGCTTGGGCTTGGGACGGGCACGCTTGCGGGATGCATCCCGCCGAGTTTTCGTTCGCCGCCGTGGTCGTGTAAATCATACAGGACAGCAAAAACCAGGCTCGGCTGGTGTGTAACGGACCAAAAGCAACGTGAATAGCGCTGCGCACGAACAAGCGAACGAACCTGGGAAGAGCACCAGCGGAGACCAGTTTTCCCTCCATGCGCCCTAGTGGCGTGTACCGAGTGTGCTAATATTGACGATTATGAATTTCAATGGTACGTAACTGGGAGGTTTCACCGTTTTAATGCATTGAACGAACGAGTGCACTGGACGGACTGGACTGGTGATCCTCATCCGATCCGATCATTCGGTGAGCCATCTCGGACTCGGGCGTGAAGCGTTTCGCGAAGCGACACCATTTTGAAAGCCCCGAGGCACGCCTGAACAATCATTTACCATTGACGCGACATTGACTTTTGTTGAATAGTGTTGTGAAGGTATGGGGGAAAAGGGATAGGCGCTGGTGGTCGTTGGTGATGCTCTATTAAATGGTGTGTAAAATAATGTGTACCGTGGATTGATGGTTGCGTTGTGCCCGATGATGGGTGTTTGGACATGATGTGATCTATTGGAAAAGCTCACTCAATTGAGCAGTCGTTTAGAAAACCCTATCATTTTTTAAATTGCCTTTGTATTTCGCTTGATAAAAATACTTCAATACAACAATCAATAAATAAACTTTCCTCCGCCAAGAATCGCAAAAGCAAAGTCACACAAATTGTCAGCGCCGCGCCCTGTTAGGAGTCTTATCATTGCTCGCGTAAGCATTTGTGTAAACGTCTCTGCCCCCGGTACAGACGATGGACAGACAAGTGGACAGCACAACAGCTACGACAGCCATCGAGCAGGCCAAGGAATGGGACCGTTGTGGAAACAGAACTTAAATTACCTTTGTTAGTACAAATATACACACGCTCGTTGCGAATGCGTTCTGCTGCGTTCGCCCCTGTCAAGGGCTGGTTTGCACAGCACATGAAATAGTTGCTTGCTGACCATTTACCAAGCTCCTCTTGCGGCCCCGGCCCTTGGGTACACATTTTGCTGACACTTGACGACATGCGACAAATGTCAATAGATGCTGGATGGTGCAGTATCACCGTGTGCCTTGCGACGGTTTTCGACACGGGACAGGAAATTTGTCATAATTCCCATCAAACCGAGAAGTGCGTAAGGTAACGAGATAACGACACAGCCAACGCCAACAATGTCCGGGAAAGGCTCGCATGGCAACCCTCCAACGATCTTACCGTTGAAGGAAGAAGAGGTGGAAGCAGGCCCGCAATAGAATGTGCACGGCAAACCCATCCCGTACCCGTTTGCTGCCAGCCTGGCTGTAACAATGGTTGCATTTGCAGTGCAAATTGTAGTGTATCGCTACACTCGATAACATTGAGCAAAGACGGTTAGTGCAATTACGGGCCGCACAAAGTACAAAGAGTGGTCAGCAAGTCAGCGGACAAGACAGTACACCGATAGAAGGCCCTCGCCCCTATCCCCTGTCTGTGTACGCTTGCCAGAGCGGACAGTAAAGGAGTTGCCTTCCTCAGCAAGGACATGCAATTACAATAACACAAAACAGTGGTGCAGAAGTGCTGTCCCCTCTTGTGTCACTGTGGGCAGTGGGGGTGGGTCCGGGTGTAAGTGTGACTTCCGACCCGGATATGTTCGTCGGATGAAGTGGACACCGGCTTTCAATCCACGCACGTGGTCGTGGTTGACAACCGACAACCAGCAGCAGCACACGTCAGCGATTGTGTGCATCATCACACGCCATCTGGGCGGCCGATAAGGGAGAAGCTAAAGCTCATGCACCTATAATAGGCTGTTAATCGAGGTGTCTGGTGCATTGTCAACTCGTCAGATTGTTTCGCTTCTTGCAAAGGGACACTCACGGGCCACGCAGGGAGAAGGTTCCAAGGGGGGTAGTTTAATTTACCTGCATTCACTTAATGTCACCTACAAGACACTGCTGCATCTGTGGATGGCTCTCAGTTTGTGTGTGTGTATTCTTCTTTATAGATATGGCAGCACAACTTTGGAAGAGACCAAAGTACACAACCGCAACTTAAAACAACAGTCCTCAGACGCACCGGCGACATCCCTGAGAGCATTGTTCCTTTCCTGGAGCGCACTGTGGAGTGTGGTTTAATGCGTGCAAATGTTTACGAGTCAGTACGGTCAGATGGTAAAGTACAAAGGACCCGGAGACTCTCTGGTGTAAAGTAGACTGTAAAAGAGAAACCATTAAAAGTACACACATACACAGACAACGCAGCGAGCGAGACAGAGCGACTACAATGGCACGAACGAACGAACGAACGACCGAGTCATGAGTCAAAAGGCCACTGTACTGCAGTTTGATGTAAAAATAGAAACGCAGCCGTAAAACAAACACACTCTACAGAGCAGGGCGAGATCCTCCAGCTACGAGGTGTGAACTGTAATGTTTAATTCCTTGGCCAATCAAAGCCGATCCCAGCAGTACGATGATTTATGATTTTACATAAAAACACCATTAACAAGACAGACAATGTGTGTGTGTATGTGTGAGAGAGAGAGAGGGGGAGGAGCGTTTTTTCCCGTATTTGTTTGTGGTTTTTAGCTGCGATCTTGAATTTTAGGAATTTTTGTGTCACTGTTTTTGAAGATATAAAACATTTTCTTGGTGTGTCTTTTGACAATTGACAGCTCTTCAGGGTTGGCAGGTTTTATACCTTTAACTTAAAAGAAAATGAAGTAATTTTTATACTTCAAACGTGCATTTGTGTGAGTATTTTTTTTCACTGGACACTGAGCCTTATGCGTTCTTTCACTGTGGTTGATTTCAAGTGTTTTTCTCTATGGAAGTTCTCCTCTACTATTTGGCGTAACGACTTTCGCGGACATGCCGGCCTATACAGGCTTTCAAGACTTTTTAGTATCAGCCAGCTGGGTAGTCAGTCTTTGTTACAGGGGAACGATCCATTCTAGAGTTGAACCCACGACGGACATGTTTTTGAATTGTGCAAGTTGACGGAACCGCCCTGTAGCAAAGGAAGTAATGGAAGGTTGTTGAATAACTATACTACTATACTGTTATTATAAACAATAGTCCTCTGCTTCGACTGAGAGTTGAACTCCAGCTGTATCAGTTGCCGTCCTTACGTTCAAATGACTGCACCAACCCGCCAACACTCAGTTGCTTCTGTACAAACAAAAAGAAAAGGAGCAAAAAGTCAAACACACCGTGTCGACAAAACGTAAATTACTATCCTTGCTCACTACGACGTCACTAATCATGGCTTCTCGTCAATGAGCGCCGGTCTGCTTAAATACGATAGGGGTCACCGTCGAAAGCGAGGAACTGCTGGATGTGTGTGTGTGTGTGTGTAGGCCCTTTCTCCCTCAAAAGGTACCCATTACCATTTCACATTCATCAAAAACGCATAAGTGATCCAACACGACCAACAAAAAACACGCAAACACACACACACGTACACACTCGTATGATGTGACATTCCTTCCGCTGGTAATAGCTGGGTACGTTTTGTGTATGTAACACTACCACCTCTTGACGCTCCATTTTCCCGACCATTGTATTTACTGCATATGTAATCAATCTCCTCATCAAAACCCAACGAGGTCACATGACGACGATGGGTCGCTCGCCACTGTATATGGTTGACTTCTCTCTTTCTCTCCCAGCTCGATCCCGACCATTCCTGGGTAGTGCACGAAGCACCTTTTCCACCTCTTGGTCTTCACCGTTCCATTGTGCGCAGCTTTCAGTGAGGCTAGCTCCTGTTCACGATCCCCCCCGAGTGAACGGTGAACGCGGATTATGCCCCGGGTGCGTTCGTTTCGGTGGCATGTCGTCGGGCCATATAATTGAGTCATTTGAGATAACAAATGCTGTTAATGTACACTTGCAATTATTTTCTAAATAATGCATCGTTCGGCGCTGCGTTCGGTACCTTCGTTAGGCTCGTTCCCAATGTTCCCCCAATGGGTAGGCGTCTGGTAGGGTTTAGAAAGGTCGACCGTTTGTCCGTCGAAAATGAGGAAAACGAACAGGAACTACAAAAAAACGAGCATTAAAATTTACAAGAAAACATATTCAACATGCATGCATCGTTGCCTCGGCGTACACGGTTAAGGAAGGAACGGTTTTACATACACACATTCTTTGTACACGCTTGTATGCACGATGTACATGGCAGAACGACAGCTGTCAAGCATCGGGATCGTTTGGTACGATTTGCACCCGTCTAAATTAACCAGCGCAAGGAGAGGCGAGAGAGAGAAAAAAACACAGCAAAAAGCTACATCTTCAAGTGGTTAAGTGGATAATTTCTTCCACCCTGCAGTGCACTTGGGTGAGTTGCCGACGAAACAAGGAATGATTAACTACATCACGAAAGCATCGACAGCATTTATTCAGGCAGCCGGGCGAGAGAGTAAGTAATTATTAGCCAGTATAAATGACGGTGGCGGGATGCAGTTAAGTGTGAGAGATTTTTGAAAGCAAAGTAAAGAGTCTTCAGTCTATACAGGTAGAAATGAAGGAAAGAATGAGCTCTATAAATAAATGATTATTATGACCTTTTCTGTGCAAACAGCATTTCATGTCGTTTTGAATGAACCTGTTCTTTTATATCCGTCTGAATGATTTATTATTTAGTAAGGACGACCCGGCCGTAATGCTTACAAGTCTGAATTAGTAGTTTAAACTTTTATCAGTTCTATTACTCAACTCATCGTCAACTGTATCCCTTATTAAAAAAAAAAAACAATATTAATGTGCGCCCGTTTTAAGCACTTTGTTGTGTCATGATCGCCTTTCTCAAAAGCGTGCATGTGGACTTAATAGAATAAACAAAAGTGGAAAGCAAAACCACTTAAAGTGCGAAACTACAAACTGCATAGCGTACCTCATCCATTCACACTTGGGACTAACACTTTGGCACCGCTAATCCATGCACACAGGTCACATACTAATGAACAAACCACCATCCATTATGATACGCCCGACAGGAAGCTTAGCAGGAAACCTCAGCAACAATCCTCCGGAGAGCCTCCCCGTGCAGCGAGAAAAGCTTTTCCTCTGCCTTTGCCGGAAAAGTGGACCGGAAAAGCTGGTGGAAAGTTTTCTGTAGAACCAGCGGGCAATGCCACACACACACACACACACTCTTACACACAGTGCCGCTGCCAAAAAGAAAGCCGAAAGCCGCAAGAAAGTGTGAAGTTTCACTTGCACAAAACTTCACATTTTATCCTAAACCGCCAAACGCCGCCAAACTCTCGGCCGCTTAGGCATGCGAAAGTTTTGCCGTACGCCCAGCCGCTTAGCTTTGCTTACAACGGAGCGAATGACAACCGGGGATGATTAGGTGTTAGTTTTTGCATCGCTGCATCCTCAGAATGGGCGGGTGTGTGTATGTGTGTGTGTGTGCATAATCTCGTCTTCGAGGCGTTACAGTTTCCTTATCCGCGGGAATTTGCCGCCCAAGCAGCCGGGCTTAAGTTTCGCCTCCGCTTTGCTTTTCCCACTAATTACCAGCCAAGCCAGTCGACGGCGGCAATGGATAACGTGTGCGCCATTAAAAGCTTTGCGTTTGATGGAAAAACACCGCAGCACCGTAGTTTGACGTTGAGCTGTTACGCGCGGTGCATAACTTCGGGCGGAATTTAAATGAGCGGAAAAGTGGGCGAGCGTTTCGCCCGCCTGCGAAGCGTTGCCTCTTGCACGCGGATGGTTTTTCCTGCATGTGGTTCATTGCTGTATCGGAACAAAAGTGCAATAAACTATTAATAAATAATTAGATTTTATGAATACATAGCTCAAGTATTAGTAATAGCCAGAAGAAATGAAGGATTTCGTCTCTTTTCTCGCAGTCGATCAAATACTTTGGAATGAAAAATGTAATTAAATTAAAAACAGACACATTTTTCGGCATTCTTTTAAACATTGTTAATGATTGTATTAAAGTTCAAACTGCTTTAGTTTCTTCAAAGCTTCCAGGTAAGCTGCAAATTATTTGCACAAGCTCATAAGCGTTGAGTTTAAAGCGTATAATACACCTAATTGAAGCAAAATGATAACATAAAGTAACACATCGTTAAAGACCTTTAAAATCTCGAGAGCTTAATCCGGTATTATCTATTGTCATGTGTGTTGTGGAAAAACCACATTCGAACATCACCCAAAATCCATCCTCAATGGCAACGGTACTCATGTTTGTCACGCCGTTGGCTTGATGCGCTCCGCTTCCAAAGCGGCAAACGTTTGCATAATAACAATAATAATCATTACAATATTATTTTCGTGCCGGTCGACACATTAATTATGCAAATTTTAATTTGTTTTCAGATTTATTATTGTCGAAATGAAATGACAGAGCAACACAATACGCGCGCTTCAGCCTTCAGCCGAGCACAATAGCGTTTCCGCTGGGCAGGCAGACAAGGTCTCATAATGGCGAATCCATTCCCTTTCTCGCATCACCCACAACCGGTTTTGGTTCGTTTGTTTTGATGCGGTGCCGGATGTGAAGTGAATTGGTCCGGAAAATTATTTCGACCGTGTGCTGTGTGTGTGTGCGTGGAAACTGTAGCCATCGTTTGGGCCATTTTACGGGTATAAGGGGAGGAGGAGTGTGCACCCTTATGCACACGCGAATGCTATTGATCAGTGCATTCAAATTTATCGATGCATATTTCAGCGTTTGACCTTGCCGAAAAGTGACTAAATATTGCAAATCAATGCAGGCTATGTTTTGATTTATATTCTACTTTTAAGATTATTATTTAAATTACGTTATTTGTAATTTCACCAGCTTTCTTTGTGATTGCTTCATTGAACAGCACCATTATTTGCAATGTTTGCGTTTTAATACTGCTATGAACGATGCACGCCAAAAGCACGAAAATGCAATTCAATACACTTGTTCACTAGCTTCTCGTTGGGTGCCGGAAAAGCTCCAACACACTGTGCACGCTTATTATCGCCACCATCCAATAATCCTCGACGAGAGTGAGGAAAAGATTTTTAAACGGAGCGTGCTCCATTTCCGGCATGCAAATGACAGCTTATCAAATTGCAACCAATATGGTTCGAAAACGGGGTTGAGCACTGCCGAAGCATACCCGATGCCCGAAAAACCTCGCAAGCGCTCTGATTTCATCGCAACATCATGTTACTCGATTTTAATATTATTTTTACAACCTCTGCTCTCTACACCCGCCCGCTCTTTCGCTCTTATCTCTGCCTAACCGCACAGTTCTAGAGGTGCTGGGCTGGGGGTATCCTTTTTGCGCATAAAATACTTTTAAAGCGTGATGGCACAGTGATGGCTGTGAAGCGGAAGGAGGTGAAAGGTACGACATCAGATACGGCGTGTACCGATAAGGGATCACAGGGTACCAAGATTGAACGACAGGGAAAAGTGGAACGAATCTCACACACACACACACGTACATGCTCAGGCACGCAGGGCACCCTTTTTACAAAGGATCAGCAGCCTAAGTAAATATTTAACTTTCAGCGCTCGAAACAAAGCCAATCTCGTGCGCTTCGATGCACAACGCTGCAACGATGAAACCGCACCGCACGGGAGAGGGGCAACGGTGGCACGGGAAAACCCCCCAAAACGCTCTTTTGTAAGCCAGTGTGCGCCACCGAGCCGTGTTTCATCGGGCGGTGTGCGGTGGGTTTTGTGCCCCTTATGATGCTAAGTTTGCCTGCCCTTTTCTTTACCCTATTTTATGGCACGAAACGCCACACTTCAAGCGGTGGTTTCGAGAGCATCCATTTTCAACCGGCAGCCATGCCCCCGCTGTTTGCACCGACACAAAGAGTGCTAATTGATCTTTGGGGACAGAAAAGAATGAAGCAAACAAAAAAAACCCCAAACTCATGCTGTGAAACTGCATAATTGAACAGGTATTACAAAAATGACGCTCATTCGGTTTATAAAAAGGTCATATTGTTGATGTAGAAGGTAAGTGTAATGGCTTTCAATCATTACGTACTATGTTCCACACGACCAGAGCTGCAATTGCAGCGCAAAAATGCTTTAATCCCATTTCTTGGAAATATGGAATTTTAATGAACAGCAAAATAATAAATGTAAACCTGTCCCGCCCCATTTTGCGAGCGAGCCAATGACACTGAAATTTTGCTCTATTATTGTCCCCCGTCGCAAACGACCCATTTTCTTCGGCGTGCGACACACGCAGTCGGGATTGAGGTGTTGATTTGAATGAGCTATTTTTAGTGCCGGCCCTCTTCTTTCGATGTTGTCTAACGAACGCGCACTAATTACGGCCGATGACACTTTTCCCTCCCTGCGAGTAGCGTGAGTAGCCACAGAACAGAACGTCACCGGCAAGGGTGTGCCAGTGTAATAGCGTTGTAAAGACACGGTACTGAATGTTCTTGAGTGTGTGTGTGTGTGTGCTTGTTTGTTTTTTTTTTTTCGTATGCAATGAATTGAATGCGCTTTAATTTTGAAGCGTGCAAGATGAACGTTTCACCTCCGCTTGCGAACAGGTGAGAATAAACTGGCTTAAGGTCTCGTTTCTCTCTCGCTATAAAACTCTTTCGGCGGTTTCCTTTAGCTGAATTGTGTTATTATTTTCTTTTTTTTTTTGTAGGTCATGCATTCTATTTTCATCTCGCATGTACACCGAAATACCGTTGAAGCAGGGAAAGTTATGGCTGGTCACAGTGCCTTATTCATGGTCTGGTCTAGACCTGCCTTGGCTTCTTATGATCTTGCCTATTTGTGACTAATTGGAATAATGACAAGACAGACAATCTAGCGTTAGAAAGACTGGGTTTATATGAATTTTGTAGGGATGGCGAACATCGGATTGCATCTCAGAAATTATATGTTACTAAAACGTTAATGCATCATTTATACGATTTAAAATAACATTATCGTGTTAAAGTGACCAATGCAAGTTGTTGAGACGTTATCAACAGGATTCGTTCTTTCACCCGAAATATGTAATACAAGCGGTTTTTAAGCAACGCTAATTTAATCTTTGAGGCTAAAAATTCAGTCGCTTGACTCGGGATACGTGAAAGAATGGCTCACGATCGTAACCTTTGCCGCAATCGGAAATTTTCGTGCAATCGGAACGACTTGGCCCAATCGTTATCAGCAGTTGTACACACGACTCCACTTCGATAGCGTCCTCAATCGGGGTTGTTGTAAAACACTAATGTGCCATCGGTTTGACCGTTAATGGGGTCCTTTCCGTTTTAAGTTCGTAGGCTGAAATTTCAGCCTGACAGCTGTATTGTATAGCAGTTTTCGAGCAGCTATCTAAGTGGGTATAATATACAGGTGGGCTTATCCCAAGGTGTATGAATTTAAAAGGCTTTTTATCGCTTCTTCTTCTGAATGAAGATTTTAAGAGTTTTTTGAGTATTCGTCAAGCCTCCAGAAAGCTCGTTTGAGCAAAAATGTTCACCCATGCTGTCAAAACATGATATTCAAATTTGGTTATAAAACACATACTATGAGACCACCTGGACTACATACACTTTGATTCTGGATTCCATCACCAGATCTCTTTAATGCACCTTGAGATATATGTAAACACCACCTTGTTTTGCCATTTTTCGAGCAGGTACTCGAATTTTATTCTAGCTTTGAGGCTAGAATAATCTAGACTGTAAATTGCAGGCTAGTTTTATGTGTGGTTTTGTATGGAGTGTTTACATGATTTCAGCCTAAAACTGTCAAACTCCATACAAAAAGCTGACTAGAATCGTGAAGGGCCCCAATGTTTATTTTATTATTTAACACAAGTATAAAACAATTTGATACTTATAGGGGCAAATCATATCTGCGTGTCATTGCACTTATAGAAGAATAGCTGCTCGAAGTACACGTTTGAAAACGAAATTTCGTATTCCTGCTCATGTTTATTTTTAATGCCAATACACTGGAAACAGTTTTAAAACATTATTAAAGTAATGCAAGTTTTTAAAAGACACGACCAACACTAACACCAAATGGAATAAAAAAGGAATTTATTCTTGCAAATCAACCATTTCATTGCAAACCAAACCAGTGCAACATTTCCCTACTAATTCCTTCCATGAAAAACCCATTTACACTGATGGAAGTGAAAACATATTCCAAGCAGTAAATGAACTACCAAACTTTTAATGAATCCTGCTCAACGGCAACACAAAGCCAACGCACAGCTAGCAGCTCCAGCTCCAGCTTTTCCACCGACGTCCGACATTCTCAAACTTTCGCAAGACGCCGATAACGAGATGATACCGATAAGCGATGATGTAATGTGAGTCTCGTACGGGCTTAATCAACAGGTTTTAAAAACCTACAGCCGATTGCTTTATAAACTTCATCGCTCTACAACATACGCACCCACACACAGAAGCCTGAAACAGTTACGCTAAAGTTCCGCTACTCTCCACACATTTGTGTTGATTTGCATTAGAAAAGTTTTTCGGGGCAAACAAATATTTCCGAAGCCGAAATAATCATTTTCTGCTCATCATCTGCAAAGCAGCCGCAGCACAAGACCCGGGATGCGTCGTCCTGTAGGATGGAAACCGACGGCCGGGGTTCGTGCAAACCCGGGAGAACGAAGAAACTTTCAAGCTTAAATCCTCAATCGACGCTGGGCAGGAGCACGCGGTTAAGCAGATCATAATAAACTGCCGCTGGTCGATGATGTGGTGAAAGTTGCCCAGCAACATGAGGTGGTTTTGTGTAGGTCCGGGGAGCGTTTCTTCAGGCTGCCACTGTTTGAGCATTAGGTGCGTGAGCAACATCATCCCACCGTCCATCGTCGGATCGAACTCATTTTCTGGTGTGGTTTGGGGAAGTTAGCAGCAGCAGCAGCAGCAGCAGCAGATGCGAACGGTAAACGTTTATTTTCGCACAAATGCGCTGGACGAAAACAATCGCAACTTTTCTCATTATTAAACCCGTGGTCGCTTTAGGTCTGTGTCTACCTCTCGCCGTTGTTAACACTCCTTCTTCCACTCTCTCCTTCGATCGTCTGGTAATGTTGGGCGGCATCTTGTGGAATGGTTGTTTTCGTTTCCTTCTTTCGTCTCATTGCACATTTGTTTGTTTGGGGTCGTAGTTTTCATTGATGTTCACGCATTCGGGTGGAAAATTTGCAGTAAACTTTTATGCCTGTCCATTGTCGATTGTAAACAACTCGGCGCGCAAAACAAGCTGTGCTAGCTTTTGTTCGTTTTTGTTTTGCCATTTCACCTAAACATATACATTTGCAAGGATTTGTGGCTTTTTTTGGGCAGCTGTTCTTGATCAATTCTTTCTTCATTTGCACAATTCGATGCTTTCTTTTAGGGCATTTTACCTCATACGAAAATTGCCTTAACTTACTACTCTGCGCTTTAACAAGCTTCACTTCAAATATTACAATAATATTATCTAATGGAAGATAAAATTATTATAATTTTCGCCGAACGGCTTGGCAAACCCACGCCTGAGTTTGCCTGGGTTGGTATTATTTTTACCCATTGGTGGTGGGAAAAACGAAATGAAAAACGTGAACAACACCTGTTGTATTGCGCGAGCTATTTCGCCTTCGGTTCCGAAATTCCATTCGAACCCGAGCGGGCAACAACGTTTGGTAGGCGGATAGATTTCAAGCCGTAAGCCGCAAGAACCGCGCTTGTGTTTATTTAAACATCGTCCATTCTTGGTCAAAGAGTGGTATGTACCAGGCACGGAGTGGATGGAAGGAACGGGCAGTCTAAAATCGCCCGCATTTCAAAGAAAGTTCACGACCATTTTTCAACTTCTTCCGTCGTCTTTCTGCCCGGAAAATCAACCACAACCACGTTCCAAATTTTACACACGCGCGCACACACACAGCGACCGTTCAGCGCTGTTGTGTTATTGGCTTGGACATGGTGCCGCTGGTTATAGCCATGGAAAATCAGACAGAATACTAACTACAACAACAATCTTTTTTTGCGGTCACAAACGACACGCTGTGGTGGAGATTTCGATTTGCTAAATATACGCATTCGATCCGATGGTACGCTTGAGCAACGCAACGAGGAACGTCTTTTACAAATTCAACGATAATCTATCAGCCTTTAAATATTTTTGAAACAGAAAGTAATTCAGATTAAAATTTTCATTGACTGAAAGCAGTATAAATAAACCAACAATAAAATGAAGTTGGAGAAAGTCATTCTTCCATGATCCGAAGTTCTAATATATCTTTAAGAAAATATCTTTAAGGAAACCATCAAATGTTGCTGGTCTTGGACTTCCTTTTACAAATATTTAAATTAATTGCTCCATTTTAAAAGAATAAATCATCAAAACTGAAGTATAAACATCAAATAATTTAAAATAAATCCATTTCTACAGCTGTATATTTCTCAAGATGCACAGCTCACAAGAACCTCTCTCAACAATTTCTTAATCGATCTGAAAATTTTCCTCCAACGCACCAATATTTCACGGCCACGTCACACCAAAACCGTGTGGGATGTGGCGCAAGTTCAAAATTCTACATCCCACTGCTCTAAAACTAGCCGCACACGCGCAGCCGAAACGATATCTGTGTCTGTCTGTCGAGAAATTATGCGCATGAGAAATTATGTCATGAAAATGGAGGCTTTTGTGAGGTATTTCCATAGAAACATAGGTAAAAATATTTAAAAAATATTAAAAATATATCACAAAAAGTAATCTTCTTAACTTCAATTGATGTTTAATTTTGTAATACATCATTTTAAAATAAAGTTTTACGAAAGCAGCTCCACAATTGAACAAACTTTTCATACAACCCAACAAGTCATTTGGCAACAAACTGTCGCGTTCCATCCACACGACTGCGCATCGGCACAAACTATAACAACACCACGACGAAAGTAGTGTTGATCTTTGACCTCCCCTCCACACCCACATCTCTTTCCCACTCGAGCCAAGACAAACTGAGAAATACACACACACACGTCTGGCTCGATCGAAAGCGAGAAATATAATGTAACTACCATGAAGTAAACCGACCCCCACCATCCCCATAAAACCGATCGCGAGACACACAACCTCAACTATTTGCCTGTTCGTACACCATCATGCGGCGCACACACATGCCAAACTTGCCACATTCGATACTGCGCATGAATATTTGTATCATAATCCTTCAACCCCAGGCATCTCCAACCCGGCCCGGAGACGGGGTGAATGGGAAATGGCAGTAATTTATTGCCAAGCAGGATGGCGCAACTTAATCTTGCACAGGCCGCGCAACGCGATCGAACGGGACGGCAACAGTACAGCCACCGCTACCCTCCCCCCCCCCTCCTCGGCAAAGAAAAACAGATGAACGCATAAACGAGGCAAAAGGCGGGGAAAATCTGCCTTCGGTTTTGGGGTTTGAGATTGTCCCGACCCGTTATCCATCGGTAGAGTCGATGCGTTGGTCTGGGTGGTTTGGTGTTCCGGACGTTTCCTCCACAGGTAAACTGTTCAAGCTTATCAATCCGACGGGCTGAGCAATTGGACAGGCTTTGGTGCTGGAAACTCGGGGGCAGAGGGTTACATTCCGATTCGCAAACAAGTGTCAGTGTTGCAAAAAACAACAAGAAAAAAGGGAACACACGAGAAGTGTGCAACACGAGCACACGGTGCATGAGTGCGTGCAAATTTTCGTTCCATTTTCCAACCGTGCGGTACGTTCGTGCTGAAGTGTGAGAGCATCTGTGTACTACTGCGTGTATGTGTGTGTGTAGTTGAGTGAGGTTGGAAATATTTTTCGGTCCAAAATTTTTGCCTCCACTTGACACAGGACGGATACTTGAGGCAGCACCGTTCCGTGAGCTCTTATCTTTGATAGTGAAGAGGATTTCATTGACAGCCTGAGTGCCTGGGTGACATAGTACGTAAAGTGATAAAGTGTTCTTTTTTCTCTCTCTTTCTGTTCGTATTAATATTCGTAGCATTTTCCAGCACAATTTTCCACATTCAAAGTGTGTGTGTATGTGTGTGAAGTGGTAATGAATAGATAGGAGCACTGCTCGTCTCCACCACTGCAGGTTGCACGGAATTTAAAATTTCTATTTTAATCCACGGTAAGTAAACGCAAATGCTGCACGCCGCCTCTAACAAAGTGTTTGCGAATAATTTCCATCTCGCCGGTTCAAAATTTGCTATTTCGAAATATGTCTTCAAATAACCGATGGAATGGGGCATATCAATCTATTTTTAAAACGCATTCCCTTACTGAAAATCGCTTGCTGCTGCTGCTGATGATGATGCTCGTGGTGGTGCCCTAACCATGGACACCGTTACCGTATCTTCGCATGGGGACGGTCGCGCACCTGCTTGTTCCTTTTTATCCAAACCTATGTTACTGACACCGTTTTGCCAATCCGCCAATCGCGCAACAGCTCCCGCGCTAGGGGTTTGTGGGCCGTTTTGCGTATGTTGGACCGCGCGTGTCCAACGTTCGGGCGCGTACCATCGCCGTTGGCCGTAAATTTGGCGTAGGTGGACAGGCGGCCAAACTAAATTTAGTCCAACAAGCACCATGTTCACACAATGGAGCACAGCGTCGTGTTGCTGGCGCACACAGAGGGGGGGGGGGGGCAAATTTTGTAACATTAATGTTGGCGAACGGTCGCCACCCATCGATCGTCTCACCGCGACCGGTTGGAGGCGTATGGACAGACTGTGAAGGGCTAACACAATGGGAGTTTCTGTTTGGGGAGACAACAGCGATAATCCCAAATTAGATTTAAAAAAAAACATGAAATGGATAAGAACCTTCATGGAATTGTCGAGTTGCTGTATAGTTATCATATTTCCCTTTTATACATAATGATATCTTGTTCATAGACAATTGTAGTTGTATAAAAATCCTTCATATCTAACAAACACTCATAACGAGTAATACAATCCCCAAAACTGGAACACAGCAACACTATAAGGCTATCCATTCCTAACACGATTTTGCCCCTGGAAAAGCACCCGTTCAACGTGCTGACGTTTTCCCTCCCTTACACAGGAGCAACAATGCACGCCATCGCTCTTCGGGGTTTGCTGCAACTAATAATCCTTCACTCTATTAGGTTTTGCTGCAACTACCACTCTGCCGCTCCAGCCGTATAGTGTTCTAGATTCGTCAAAACGCTCCCAGCCCAACCCAGCCACTAACAAAGAGCGAGCCAAAACTTGATCACTAGAATGCATCAAAACCGGGCACAATGGGACGGGAAAAAAAGGAAAGGTTCAAAGCAACAGCAAAAAAGAAAAAGAAAATATCATACACCCCACCTTCACTCCCGCTGCTGCTTTCACTTCTTCTCGTACCTTCAACTCAATGCTCCTGCTGCTCTTTTCGGCGATGCACCCCAAACCAAGAAGAACAACCATACCAGTACGTTGAATTGAATTTAAAATCTACTTTGTCAGCGCATAAATTTCGAAATTGAACATGCTTATCCTACTACACGCTCCTCTTGTTAGCCTCCGTATCCGATCCGTCATTCGGCGTCTACGTCTGCGCTGTGCCGTTGCCATTTTGCTCATCCCTTGCTCGAAAGGGGGGGAAAGAATTTTATCACAAAAACACTGCCAAAGCGTAAAAAGGTTGTATGGTGGAGGGTTATACAGACTCCACAGATCTGTCACTTCAGCTGCTGCAGCTCCGGATATGAGTCATGTGTGCATGTGTGTGTGTGTTGTATCTTTTGAGTGGGAAGGAAAAATGGATAAGAATCACGGTTCTGGATGTGCATTTTTTGGAAACAAAATAAACTATGTTGAGTTTTCTTTTTTATTTCAAGCTGACGGAAATTGCTTTGTAAAATGCAATTTTTGGTTGGAATTGGTGGAAACTAGTTTGAAATATTTCAATATCACTCATTTTCTCAAAAGTGGAAAGCAAATTTCAATTGTGTAAATTAAAGAAAACAGGCTGCTGCTGTCTTCTTTGCCTCATCTCTATCATAAAATTCTAGTAAAGGCTGATCAGCGTTACTTTCCAGCTTGGATGATTTTGCTTAGTTTACATCCATACAATGGCAACCACATCGACTATAGAGAACGCAACGCCGACGTAGTTTTTAGTGTTTTGAAAGATTTGGAGAAGAATGATACAAATTACAGTCAGAATTTAATAATTGAACGTTTTTCCGTGGTCTTCTGTGATGTGTCAGTAAAAAGTTGCGTCACGTCGTGGTCCAGCGAACTGTCTAGCAAGCCTCAAAGTCAGAATAGAGGTGGCTTACTTTAGGTACAAAAAGTAACTGAAACAAATAACCTTCTTTTATGAATAGCGGGTCATGCCAGCCAAAACAGGCTTTTGATACTTAGTACCACTTGCCGGATAGTCAATCTTTGCTTAGGGTGACGGTCCATGGGATGGGCATGTTGTTAAGATGTCCGAGTTGACGATAGTACCGCGGGATTCCTCGATGCAACAACGCGCTCCAAGTGTGTGCTGATAAATGTCAGTGTATAGCATTCAGCAGAGCCCGTTACCCTATCTCGTTTACATACACTATGCTCAACACGGCTTTGGTTCGCACGACATGTATTCGTGATCTGGGGGTGCTACTCGACCAGAAGATGTCATTTCGTCCTCACAATGACAGCGTTGTTGCGAAGGGAAATCAGCAACTCGGTCTAATTACGCGGACCTGTAGCGAGTTTACCGATCCCATGTGCATCAAGTCGATCTTCTGTGCCATTGTAAGGTCGTGCCTGGAGTACTGCTGCCCGATCTGGTGTCCGCTTGGCGTTGGTGACATCAATCGCCTCGAGGCCATTCAACGAAGACTCACCAAGTACGCGGTTCGACTCCTTCCATGGCAATCCCACCACGCTCGGCCCACCTACCATCAGCGGTGTCTGCTTCTCGGACTTGAACCACTCTGCTCTCGACGTAAAAACGCCCAATGCCTTTTCATATTCCGGCTCCTTAACGGAGAGATCGATTCCCCGGCATTACTAGCCAGCATCAATTTGTTCGCTCCCTGTCGGATTCTTAGATCCAATTTCCATCTCCGTGTCCCGCGTACCCGCAACAACCATAGCCAGGGACACCCCATTATACGTATGTCCCTCGAGTTCAATGAAGTGTTAGATTTGTTCGATTTTAGTATGTCTACTTCCTCGTTCAAGGATAAATTGCGTCTACGTCACATTTTATGTTTGCTTATAACTAGAGGTTTATTTATATGCTCCTTAATTTAATTATAAGGTTGCCGATTAGACACGATGGTCCGTCGGTTTTATATACGAAATAAATAAATAAATAAATAAACAAGAAATAAAAATAGGAAAACTGGACTAAATGGTTCCTTTAGTGAGTCAGATTCAGGAACCATTCAGGTCCCGAAATATAAAAGGGAGCAGTATCAGGGCTTGGAATCAGGATCTGTTCCATGAATGACATGGAATCTTAATTAGTTCAACGATCAGTGAGGGGTTCAGTTCCAGTACCGGAAGGTATATGTTGCAGGATCTGCTTGGAGTCAGGATCAGTTCCAGGACTGTTATGGGTTCAGTGTAAGTTTTGACGTGGATTCGGGATCAAATCCAAGACCGGTATGCTTTTTGGAGCCATTATTCCGGTATATATATATACAATTTCAGTACCGATAGGCTACATGTATCAATAGTTGTGCAATTTCTAGGGGTGCAGATGTAAGTGTCGGTAAGATACATTTATGAAAATTTTAACACATAGCAATTGGAATATGTTTTATCTTCGCAATCACAACCATTTTTACCATAAAATACCACTAATTTACGACGAAGAGCATATTTTTGTGACGTCTTCGTTGTACCTATGATGGTGGTATGTTTCCTAAAGCTGTTGTATTGTATTACTTTAGTGTTGGGAAACATAGATACCTCAAAAACAGTGTATAATATACATGGAACTTAGTTTTGAAGCTGTTTTCGTATTAGTAGTAAGAATCACATCTATAATATTGATTTTTTACATAATTGGACCGTGAAGATGTATAAATACGAGGGCTAAAAAAATTGACTAAAAAACTATATTAAGACTGTCGTCTACCCAAGCCAGGACGAGTGTGCTTGATTCGAGGTCGATTTTTCACTCAGTTGAATATGCGAATTTTGGCCTTTTTTGATAGATTACTTAAAGGAAACTCATTCGGGCCGGGCCAAATTAACTAGTATTCTAGAAATTGCCTTAATAATCTAACTGATACAATAATTCAGAAAAGCAAAAAACTTGCATAAAATGGAACGTAATGATTTGGATCTTTCCAAATCACTACGACAAAAAATCAATTTTCTTGTCATTTATTTACGTAATCACTCATTCCAATTGCAATCAATCAATGCTGCATCAATCCTACAAGTCAAAACTATCGGTCCAATTTATTCAACAAACTCAATCTCCTTCCACTTCGCATCGAAGCACATTATTACATGTCCAAACCCAAAACTCCCACTGGCCCTGCTGGTGGCTTTCTCCTCCTCTCCCGCCAACCTCCCGCAAGACCTCATCAGCAGGGCTCTCTTTGCCATCAGATTATCAAAAACCCGCACACAGTAATGATTCCGGTTCGGTGCGCAGCTCTTTACAAATGAATCGGCCCGAAATGCCAACTCCCCAAACGGGTCACCTAAGTTCGGGCTAATGCATCTAATGCACGGCGTGAATGGATCGCGCGGCATCCGGGGCCACCGAAAATGCAAATTTCTATCAAACACACACTGCCAAGCATATGCACATACAAAGGCACACACACACACACACAGATAAGTGCACGCACCTGGCGCACGTTGACGAGAAAATGCAATCAGCGACCCAATTAATCGAATTTCGAAATTTCCAAATTTGTTCCGCCGGTGTACACCTTTTGTTGCATAAATCATGCTCTGGACGTCCGTCGAATTGGGGGGCCTTGTTCAGGGCGAGCATGTATCAAGGTATGAGAGAGGGGAGAGCATTTTGCCAGAAGCGCACCGCAGGAGCGGTGGCGTGAAAAAGGATGCTCTCAAGCGGAAGAAAGCTTAACCCGCGCGAAGCGTCACTGTCGTCATCTTGTTGCTGGATGGGCGAATTGAAACAGGGGCGCTTGACAAAACGGTAAAGATGCCAACCCATGCGTCCGGAGAGGGTCCAAGGCAGTAACAAATGGAGCCGCCTCTCCCTTAGCCCCTCCATTACGGACAGATTTGATAGAATCATCGAGCCGGACAGCACCGGTGTGCACGATTTATCTCCCGCATTGTGATTTTATTTCATTCTAAATTCATCTGCAGCGAAGCGTGCTTAAAATGGGTGGAATTCGAGCAGAGTGCAAATACTAAGCGCTCATGCACGCACCAAACCACATTGAAATATTCACACAAGCGCACATGCATGTACGCATCAACAAAAAAACGGAAGATAAAGGCCTGCGGAGGTAAGTGATCATCGGAAATCAGAGATCCAGCCGGGCGATTTCGATTCAACCCTGAGCGAACGCCGACCGTGGAAATGTTGATGGAGAAAATCAGGATATCCGGTAGCTGGAACGGTCTCCAATGATGATGATGATGGTGATTCGTACGAAAACCTGTGCTGGTAGGTTCGTGCACCCTTTCCCCGGCACCGGCACCGGGTAGCACCAAACCGCCTCGCTTGCATTTCGAAATCGGAAAACCAATGTTCCAGTCGAGCGTGTGAGTTGTGTTGTCTGGATGTAGTTCCGGCATTCCCTGCAACGGTGAATGTGCAATGTGCTCTTCTCAAAACCCCCCTTCACAACAAATTCCCAACACTTAACCCTGGGAATAGGGATGATGGGCCGCACGGTCTTATTCGACTGTAAAATAAAGCCACCGGACATCTACGCTGACCCCCGGTATGGTCGGTATCCAGCAGCAGCAGCAGCACGGCTGGAGCCGTCGAAATTTATTATCTTCCATGTCCCAATCGATGCAGTGTTGCCGAGGGCTCCGATCGTACATGCCGGCACAGTACGGTCGGTTGCTACAGGCTCGGCCGTACTGCTGTGTGTGCATCACGCATCGTGTGAGTGAAGCTATCTTCCGCCCTCCCGGCATGCGACTGCTGCTGCTGCAATGGAGCAGCTCGGTCGGTGCAATTCCTCGACCGTGTAATTGTAATTGATAATCAATTTTCTAAATAAATAATTTTTCTCTCCCATTGTGTGCCCGTACTCCAACTGGTACCGGTTAGCCGCTCGGTGCGTGCTTTTCACTGCGTAACGATAACTGGGATATGCTAAAGGGATAAATCGGTGCCATTTCTTTTTTTTGCCTATGGGTGATGAGGAGAACTGAAATGAATCAAAACGATTTAATTAAAACTGTATAGGATAGTGCATTTTTCCGTTTTGCTGGCGTTAGTAAATGTGGATTTTGTGCATTGTGCAAGTAAAATATTTTGAAATAAATTTTGAAACGTTTCATTTTGTTTCAATTCTTGTCTGAAAAAACTTTTTTAGCGTTTTCTGTTGAAACACAAGCTATGGTATTTTTTCTGAGAATTTTAACAGTTGCTTAGCTTCTAAAATTGTACAGTTTGGCATTCAAAATCTCCCTTCTTCTAATTTCGGTACAAAAGCACACCATTTTGTACTGCGCATTGCAGAGTTTCAGGCGCTAGAGCTTAAAATACATACCTTAAGGCGTTTCTAAAAACAGTTATTCATTCCTCGTAAAGCTGTGCCTAATGGATGTGGATGTTTTAGTCAAAACGGCACAAAAATGGTTTTCCAAAAGCTATGAAATGCTTTTCCCAATATATTTGTCTTCCCAGAAACAGGAGCATTGTTTTCGAACGTCAATTCATGGAACGCAATCCAAATAGTTGTACATCACTAGCACACGTTGCTGAACGGTGTACATTTATTTTTCACTAGCACATCACACACAGCAGAAAAACACCCCGAACCCCATCACCCGTACCAATGCCAATATTTTCGCTTTTTAGATGGAAAGTCAACACAGCCCCGCTCGCCGTACAGAAAGAAGTTTTAATTAGAAAATCTTTAGCCAAAAGCTCCTTCAGTTGCATATCCCCCAAAAACACTTTCATCATTTCATCCTGCACCTGCACAAGTTGGGAGATTTTGGGTCAGCGGGAAAGCAGACTAACGGTAGGCTTTGTAGACGTGAGGTAGACGGCCCAGGTGGAAAATAATACAATGGCTCCCATCCCCCCGTGGTTGGATGCCGGGTTTGGATGATGTTTTCTCATATTTTGCATTCCATTCTGCACCCGCTACAAGCGCTACATCCGGATTGTGGTTTGCTATTTTCCGGACTACTTGCGCAGCTTTGCTTTCCCTGCCTGGGTCGATGATTTCATCCGTTCACTGTACCCTTTTAACCTCTTCCACCGAAAGCATCAATCGTTTTGCTGTTGGCCGCCGCACCTTCAGGTTCAATATTTGTTTGACCATGGTTTGGCAATGATGGTGGTGAAACGAGACGTACGGTAAATATTCCACCCATAGCCTCAATATCGAGCTTCCTCCTTCTGCCGAAAGCAAATCTTTCCCACACATAAATTTTCCAACGCTTGCCAACATGTTGGTGAGATGATATAAGGGCTGATGGTAGGAGGGATACATAATCGTATCACCTTCCCAACCTTCTCTACGCAACTAACTAACCGCCGCATCCTTTCAAACATCCGGATTTCGGTCACCACCACCGTTTGGCACGCCGAGCAAGCGCAAAGCTAGACCGCGCCGCCATGATTCATAATGCATTTAATTAATTTTGAAATTTAATTTCATTCATTCCCGATTCGCTCCTCCTAGCTTCACGATCCAGCCGCCCCTCCTGTTCGTAAGCTACACCGTCGCCTTCATACTTTTCACCATTGTTTCTTCCAGTCGGTCAGTTCACGGGTGGGGAAGCGTAAAGCATATGCATACATGCTACTCACTGCTCCTAATGTATTTCTATGTGCACATATGTGTGTGTGTATCGGTACACTCACATATCTTTTGTGCGCTTAGTATAACACGTCAAATTCTATACGTATCCGAATAACCCCTCTTTGCAGTTCGCTTAGTATCTTCTTCGCTTGCTCATCATCAACACGGCTGCTGTTTCCGGCAAGCATGAAACCTGTTTCACATTCAAATCATTTCGAACCATATATCTCGTTTCAAAATCTGCTCCTCCACCAACATCAATCCTTTTCCAACACGTAGGTACCTAGCCCGGCGCCGGTGGTAGCAAATGGGTTTTCTTCTGATTGATTTGGCTATCACGTTCAATCAATCCCGCTGTTTTGGGGGGGGAAGCATTACGTTTTCATACGTGAACTTTTGATCATGAAGAAATCACAACTCGTGCGGTGAATGCACATGCGGTACCCCACACACTCACACACCCACACACACATACTCTTACGCCACCAGTTTTACGGTTTGCTGCGGGCAAAGCAGACGGATTGTCGGAATTGAAATTCCAATTAAATCATCCCGGCCAATCTTTACCTTCGTCAGTCGCCGGGAGGAGGCAGTCGAAACTTTGGTCGCATAAATCTTGCTTTCGATTTGAGAAAGAGCGAGAGAGAACAAATGGGTCGTGTATTCTACTAAACAAAACAAAGGTTATAACATTGTGTCATTATTCATATACTTATTTATGACTTTAGCTTAGCTGCATTCAGCTCCTTTCTTAGCTTCTCTACTCTTCTTTCTTTCAATGAGCTTAAGGTGAAGCTTGCTCTAATACACTTCCAATTAATATGTTTAGTTTACAGTACTATTGAAGCATTATTTCATGATTCCTTCTTATAACTTTTACCTCTTTCTTCTGTGTAGTAATTGAATTAATCTAAAACTCTTACACTTTAATTATAATTTCAATAATGCACGCTTGTGTAGTATCTAGCTCGTTATTAGCAAAATGGAGCAATTTAAGCAATTAAATTAACGCAGTAAATTAATCTGTTGTTGTTTTTTTACACAATGTTCACTCTCACTACACACTGTAGAGCCTCACGACACTACCCCAAGACATCACACCCCGGTTGGGCAAGAAGACATACCAGGATCGACCTTTTCTCGGTGGGCGCCATAATTCAATCACCAATTTGTTTAATTTGAGCGCAAATCAAATTGAAACGAAGCAGAGTTTCAACGAAACGTTTTCGCCGATTGATTGCAACGTTGAGCTCAACTTTTGACACCTCACCCACCTCCACGATGGCCGCGATGCAGCGCCGACTGGTGCACAAGCAGTTTAACTCACCGATCAATCTGTACTCGCAGAAGAACATCCAGGAAACGCTCGACCGCGAACTGAAGCTCCTGTCGAACGGGGCCGTCGGGTAAGTGTGGGACTGTGCGTTCCTTCCTGTGTTTGTGCTAACCATTACACGTATCGCGGCGCGGACTCAACGCTGTCGCCTTACAATGCGTCCCTTTCGTGCGCTTGCTTCTTGCTCGGAACTTTATTATTTGATGGTTCTGCATGGCAAGTGTAAGGAAAAAACAAGCCCATACACACTCATCCAAACTGAAGCTCAACACATTTTTGTTGTTCCATTCCGATGCTTCTCTAACCAGACTTCTGCAGCAGCAAGGGCGGATGAAACGGGGCGGAGGCAAAAAAGGCTCTACCGCGCTGACCGGCACAATATATAAATCACGTCCGGTAAATATTTTTCTTTCGGGTAAAAGAATTTTAAATTTACCGAACCATCCCGGTCCAGCCAGCATCCAAAACCATCTCCTCCCTTCTTACCTTCCCACTGCTCCCAGCAATCCCACGATGACTGAGTTCCACTGCTCCGGGACCCGTGCCCTGCCCGCGTTGGGTCGCCTTCAATTTTTTATTCGATCCCGATGGTTCATGTGGCGCAAACCGCACGGCTATAACGTTGATTATGTTATTTTCCAGCCGTTCCCAACAAACGGTACAGTTCGTTTTTGTCGGAAAACCATCATCACGGAACAACGGGTGGGTCTGAACGAATACAAAACAAAAAAAAAAACACTCACACACAGAACGAGCCAACCAGTAAAACCACCAAAAACCAATCCAACCACCGGGGGTCGGGAAATTCGCATTTCACGTTTCGCGAATGGTTTATGTGCTGAAGAGCGAAGGATTCAGCAGGCTCTCGTGGGGAAGGTTTGGAGCAGAGGCAGGGGTGTAATTTTTCACCGATTTTCCACGGTACGTGCGCTCGTAGTATGCCAATGGGAAAGTTTTATTTCGGTAAAATTTCGGTGTCGGTGCGCTTGTCGCACTATGCTGGTGGATGGTGGAGAAAACCCTCCCAACTAAAGGCTCATTCTTCAGGCAACCAGTTTACGAGGTGTAAGGGTATAAGTACACAAAGTGTTTTGAACAAATGTATGTTAATGGTTTTCAAGAAATTCGGTTTAAATAAAAGAATAATAAATAAAGTGTATTTAAATAAAATACTCGAATCAAATACGCGATCTAAGGTACGTCTGGCAGTTGAATTTATACCTTACAATTATTTCAAAATATTAAATAGTTCAGAATGTGTTCAATCAAAACCATGACAAACCTCAACAAAAGCCATCTCACGACAGTAATTAACATTTTTTCGCAACCCAAGTAGTACAGCCCAAGGAGCAGCTAAAATTACCCTAACAAGACGTCAGTAATGTGCCTGATGAAAGTAGCCTAGGATTAGTCCACCGCTCGAGAGGGACGTGCAACAAGATTAGTCCCTTTCTCGTCCTCCCTTTCGCACGCAGTCGGTCCATTTCGATTAGGAAACGACACCAACGACCGATGCCAATTGGACATGCCTTCAAAGTCGTCCGTGAAGTGCCCGAGTGAACGATTTCACTCACGTACACACTCACGGCTTAATCACAGCACCTATTCACCAGTGTTGTCATTTACTTCTCGGCGCTGTGTTTACATACTTAAGCACCATCATCATCCTCCTCATCATCATCATCCTCTACACCATCAACGGCGTGCCGTTTGCCCCGTTATCATCCCCACTGGCCTTGAAGCCAGCAGGAAGGGAAAAGCTAGACAAGCGAATGGACAACACGGGGAAAGTAAACACTTGTACCCGGGCCCGATCACCCTCCTATCTTTGACTTTAACCCATACGAAGTTGCACACAGACACACAGAATCTACTGGAGGAAAACGGATAAAGTCAACTGACACTAACGGTAACACCTCGGGACGCCGGGCGAACGAAAAACTATTCCAGCATGTACATACTACCGGTGGTCTACACATCGATCAGAACCGTTCAGCCGGTTACGACTGGCAGGCGTTCGGGCTAACCGTGCACTTTTGCGTCTTCCCGGCACACTGATTCAATTCGCTCGCTCGCAAACAGGGATCCAAGACCCATCCTTCGGTCTGGATAGCCACGCGCCCAATCACCCAGAACTACTACCACGGCAACGGTGCACCCAGCGTTCGATGGTGATGAAAAGATGCCCCAGGAGCAACGAAGAGAGCGTGAAAGTGTGAGAAAAAAGGGAAATATTTCATGTATGCTA
Source organism: Anopheles bwambae (assembly GCA_007018985.1). NCBI lineage: Eukaryota > Metazoa > Arthropoda > Insecta > Diptera > Culicidae > Anopheles > Anopheles bwambae. The sequence continues at coordinate 64,275 of SIXB01000470.1, forward strand.
ATTAATTAGTGCTGCAATTAATTCCATTCTTGCTAATTAGATTTGAACGTGAGATGAATGGAGCCGTATTTTTTCTCGCCCCTTGTTGAGCGGTAGCCAGCAGCCGAACCTGTGTTTCAGCTGTCTAGAACCTTCTTATCCAAATAGCCGGCCTGCTGACTTTTGGCGCCCCATTTACTTGGCCGTGGGCACGGGCGAGCAAAGAAAGCATCGGCTCCGGAAGTTGCTCGGCCGGGCTATCATTAGCACCGTTTCCGGACGAGGACGAGTCCCGGCTGAAGGCAGAGAGAGAGAGAGAGAGAGAGCGAACTTTTTCTGTTCTTTTTTTACCCTCGTCTCCCCCTGTTCCTTCGCACTCGCTGTATTGGAAGGTCAGAATCAAACCGATCTGTTGAGCGGCGTGGTACGCGTTGTGATCCCGGCCTGGGGTCGATGGAAGTAATCCTCGCCTCCGGTACGGAATTTATGAAAAGAAAATGAATCACTGAGGGTCTGCCGAAGCCAGCGCTGTGTGTGTGTGGGTACGGAAGATCCTGCACGGCACGGCATCCTGATTAGGATTAATGGCCAGCGCCGGAGGGTAACCGTCCCCTTGGTCCGCTCTGTCTGGGCGAAGAGGCGGGCGACTCATTAATGCAAAACATTGCCCGGTGTGCGGACACGGACTGACTCTACATCGGCCGGAAGTGTAAATGTGAACGACGATCGTTAGTCTGTCACCCGCCCCGAGGGGTGAGGTTGGTTTGAGGTCGTCTCGCTTCCGAGAGATTCCACCAATTGAACATTACCACCCACTCTCTCTCTCTCTCTCTCTCTCTCTCTTCCTATCACTCTGTGTGTGCGTTTGAGTTCTTCTCACTCGCTATCTTGATGGAACTGTGTCCAGCCCGAGTCCTGGGTAGGTCGGGTGGGGGCGGGTGGGAAAGGTGGGAAAGGTTAATTAAGTTGCACACGGAAATTTAATCATTAGTCACCAAGCCAATAATGTCTTGTCCTCTCTTGCTAGAGATTTCCGCTGATGCTTCTGGCGTGCCTTTGACAAACGGGAGGTTGAGTGACGACTGGCAGAAAAAGAAAAGGACAGTTCTATGTAGGTCATTACAATGGAGAACTTTTTTGTTTTGCTTTGGTTTTGGACGGGAGTTCTCGGAAGATAATAACAAAAACCAAACTTACGATGAAAAAGCAAACAACAGGTTCAATTTAATGTCGATATTCTATTACACTCCGCATCGCTGTGTGTAGTACCGAGAAACCTCAAGCTTTAAGGATATTTCTCTAACAGGAGTTGTACTTCAATTCCCAACAAAGAATTCAAGAATTGCTCCAACAACCCAGTACCGTTGTTTCTACACGATAAAAGCAAAACAATCAGTCCCTCCTTTAATATAATTTCGGTTGCTAAATGATTTATCTAGTAGCTCTGTTCTATCTCTAATTTCCGGAATAGCTCGGAACGGGGGTAGGACATTCACGATTCACGGATGACGGAAGCTGACGGAAAATGAACGCAGAACGCAAGACGCAGGATCGTTTATCGTTCTGGGCAAGGAAATTGCTAGAACATTCCTCCTGCAATAATGGATCCGGTTCGTCAAACGTACTATCAATCATAATGTGCCGCTGCAGCTCAAACTACCCGGACTGGTGGAGAAGTGGAACCGGAAATAGAGCTTCCCGAGAGCGGTAGGATGGAACTCTTTCGGCTGCTCTACTCACCGGAAATGGGGAAGAAAGTCCTTGGGAGTTTGATTAAAAATTTAAACCATTCCATCCAATTTGATAGAATTTCCTGAACTCAATTGTTCTTAATAGATTGATCTGATACTGTTTAAGATTTCCCGCAATCTTGACAACCATTGCTAGCTTAAATCCATGTACGAAAGAGAATCTCTTCGTGTAACAAATTACTAATATTGAGTCATCATTACTTGCACCACTATCAGCTATTACTCTCGCCTGTTAAATCCCTCTTTTACCCCGCGATGCAACGATGCACTTAAGGGCATTCTATTTTCTTTGCATCTCTCTCTCGCATAACCCTCAACGAACCGAACGACCGATAATAGCGAGTTAAGCTCATGCTTGTGCATCATCACTGCACAGCACAGATAACATCATGCCCCGCAGCAATGTCTTAATGTTATTTTCTTTTTTCTTTCCTGTCGTACACAAACTGCACATCACATCTCTGTCTCGTCACACCGAGCAGCGAGCACAACAACCTGACCTATCTTCACCGAACCGGGTGGGGGCGATGGGGGCAGAGGTTTCTGCCATCGCTATGAATCAGCGATACGAGATATACCGAAACGAACGAATGAAAAAAAAACGAACAAAAACCAATCCACTTGTGTCTAGAGAGGTTTACAAAAAATAACAACATGTTGTACAAAACGGAGATGTGCAATGTGCAACGTGCGGCCATACACCGCGTTGGAAGATGAATGGGGGAAACGATTAGTCATGGTACTATTATTAGAACGCCAAACAAACAATCACCCCTTGTCGGCCCCCTTGTTGGATGATGCCAAAGAGGAAAACAGACCGGCTCGTAAGAATATATTTAAAAATATATCAGCAAAGCAAGAGCGACAACGGTAGCAGCCGTTTCGCGGCTTGCGGCGATACGTGCACGGAAGGAAACATTACTCAGCCGATGCGGCTCCTTTCCGGCTTTCTAGAACCACGGGCGTATTGGATATCTGCGCGTGGAAGTGACCGCGCGTTTCAAAATAGTGCCCACCGTGTGACAGGTTCCTGCGAGGCGTAGAATATCAGCCCCGTGCCCGTGAATATTCTACGCGAATAATGACTAAGCGGTGTCGGGCGAGTTCATCACGACCAGTGCTCTTGAAATCAGCTGTCCAGATGACGGTTGACGTTAGTTCGGTGTGCTTGATGACATTTTTTAACCGTTAAAAGTAACATCCTCCAAATGAAACTCAAACTACATTTAAGGACACTGCTCTGCTCGAGTAGCGGCGATGACACACTAGGAGCGGGTTGTGTATTTTTAAAAACCTGCACACTTACATCCGCCAAGTGTACGCCGATTGCTTCTCGACCCTCTCCCGTATGGTTATGTGACGTACAGAGAGCTCTTTTTTGCTTGTTTCTTGCTCTAGTACATATGCACTCTCACCACCCACACCAACGCTGCTAATGACTTTAGTTCCTATCTTACAACCCGTCCCTTCTTGTGCACCGCTACACATGCGATTGCGGGTGTGGTAAATTATGGGTGAGTAAATCCGTCTAACGGGTTCTCACTCAAACCGATTCACACCTCGGTTTAGCTTAGATCGACCAACCCAGGCCCGGTCTATCGAAGCCGATCGCATTTTCCGCGAAACGATCCAACGATCCGGACATAAAGCAGCGGCAGTAGCAGCCGCCGCTGAGCTCGCGAGTGAAGCCACTGGAAGTTGGTGATTTTTTGTTCATCCAATCACATCTCGCATACATCCCCAACCACGACTGGGCGCAAAAGATTGTGTTTCTGAGGTGCTTCTGGGTGGAATTTTTCACGCGCGGTCTTCAGTTCGTTTAGTTAGGTTGAGAAGCCACCGCTCCGTATCCGGAGAAGAGTTGTGGTTCGCGATTT
>SIXB01000471.1:0-13059 GCA_007018985.1 Anopheles bwambae
ATTATTAGAATTAGAAGAATAATTTAAAGCGGTAATATTGCCAGTTCTCAATTCTCAATTATACGAATTCGTGCGTGAGACTTTTGGAAGGGTACAAACTTTACAAAATATGTGTACTACATACACATCTTGAAGCATGCATTTTAAATATTGTGTGGCTTCCTAGAAAAATCTAAAATCTAAAGATTCCAGAATCCATAAAGATTTTCAAGTCTCCAAAGGTTCAGGAATTTCTGAAGTTTCGTGTAATTCTGAAGATTCGTGAATTTCTGAAGATACATGAATCTTTATAAATTTATGATTTTTTAGAAGTTTAATTTGGGGCGGTTCCGTGGTACAGTGGTCAAACTAGCAGGACTTAACAACATGTCGTCCGTCGTGGATTAAAGCCTCGCACCACTTCCTCGTAGCCGTAGGGCTTGACTATCCGGTTGTGGCAATTATCACGAATGTCCCAAAATCAAGACCCCATAGGTCGTAACGCCAACAAGAAGAAACAGCTCAAGCTCAACCCTTATGATTCTTTTAGAACTCATGAATCCCTAGAGATTCGCGAATCTTCCAAGATTCTTTCGAGATTCATAAACCTTTTAGCGTCATGCATTTTTGAAATTCATGAGTCCTTGAGATTCAAAAATATGTCAAAATGTCAATAATTTTTGGATTGAATGCACCTAGTCGTATCTGATTACATGATGCAACTATATTACATGTTAGACTTTCTGCTTTCTGAAATCAAAACTCAACAAAAAAAAACATCTCAAGCAACTAAAACCAACAGACGTGACCAAAGTTGTCCTCCAAATTTCTGAAGAAGCACGAGGAGGCCTATATTTCTCTCCATTTTCATTTCCTGATACTTGTTCCAAGTGCAATTGTTTAAGGTACGCCCCACTTAAACCATCTTCTCCAGTGCAGACGGTTTCAAGTAGGTTGGCCGACCTTAAAGAATTCCACTCGCAAATTGGTACCAACCACCACCACCACCCATCGCTACTCGATTAATTTTCCCACACACGCACACCACCACGCTTCTGATACAAACCTCCTCACCCGGGATGTTCATTTAACTCGAATAGAAATGCGCTGTAACATTCCCCAATCGCCCGTAAAGACCGTAATACCCCCTTCAGAACCGTAGCAGCGCACGAAATACGGGCTGCTTTCGCGCTCTTCCGAGCTAACGGTCGCCCATCTCTCGTGCACCGCGCCGTCGTTCTTGCAGGCCAAGTTCGTGATGATGCTTCCACCAACATGGAGGAAAACTAGGGAATGCCGTGCGGCAGCAGCAGCAGCAGCAGGCGCAATGAGTGGGAAAATCTGTACCACCCAGGTTTGTTTTACGCTGAACAGAAGTTTTAGTTTCTTGCCGTGCATAGTTTTGTTTCGCCCTTCACGTTTTGGCCAACATGCTGCTGCTGCTGCCGAAGAATGCGGTTTGGTGTGAAAATTCTCAAACGAAAACCGATTCACAACGGTGATCACTCGCAAGGCCAACAACGTAAACTCACAACTCGAAAACAAAACTGAGCTCCACGAGAATGTGATGTTCCGCCGGCTGATAAATGAATAACTTAGAAGAGCGTCACTGCGAACCTCTGCGGCCGGAAAGCGTAAATAAATTAAGCTTTTCCGACGCTGTGCTTCATGAATAATATCTCAAACACGAGCAGATAAGACCGGGTGGTGTGAAACTACACCCGAGACATAAAATGCTTTTATTTAAGCGATATCTTCTCCGGTGGCGGGCTTACTGCAGCTGACAGATAAACACACTGCCCGAGGATGCAGATTTTGCTCCACATTTTTGGGCCGCTTTCCTAAGCTTTAGGCTCTCGCGTAAAGCGAAATCTGAAAACAAAAATCGATTAATATAGCTTAATCTCTCTCCGGCGCACAGCATAATTGCATTCAATTTCCACAAATGATTATGCTGCGTCAAAACCCCCAGTTTCCCCCCTTTGTTTAAGCCTCTTTGCAGTACACACTCACATACATCGCACACAAGATGGTTGCTCACAGATGACTCCACACGGGAGACCCCAGAGAGTGTTCGTTCGCTGTGAGGAGGTTGCGTAGCGGAAGACAGTTTAGAAGTCCAAAATACGTTCCCCATGTGGTTCCACCGCCGTTCCCTGAGAGGGGACGGCTGGAGCACCACTGTCTATTCCAGAAATGCTGAGCAACGGATTTTGCTCATTAAAATTACGGTACACTACCAGCAGCAGCAGCCGAAGCAGCCGAAGCGGGCTAAAACATGAATCCCGCAGTTCTCGTTTCATTTCGCTCACGAAAGAAGCGGACAAAGGCAGCCGTGGTTGGAATGGAATGAACAAAATCTGTTTCCTGCAGTTTTTTTTTTTGTTGCATTCCGTTTTTTGTTTCCCCTCAATCGCAAAAGCCCTTCGAAGCTGAGAATTGGCAAGAGTAATAGAGGAGATGCAGATAGAAGAAGAGAAACATTTTTTTGTTCGCATTGATGTTTTTTCACATTAGCCTACCAAACCAAATTAAATCATTCCAAGACATTACATAGCAAACCAAAATAACAAAAAAATAACGAAGTCACTAAAAAATTACATACAAAAATAAAAATCAGATGTAAACTATGAAAGATATAACAACAGTTGGTAATGTAGTAATATCAATGAATATATAATAACAACATAATGAAACGAAAAAATTAAGAATAAAAATATAAAAGATGAAAGCGCAAGAAATGTGTAAAATAGAAATCTTAAGAGAAATGTTGTTGTTGTTTTTTTAATATGTAAAGAGGCTTTGGACTTCTTGGGTCTCTTTCGCCTCGATTAAGTTGTTTAGGTAACTTAAACCTTTCTACCACAGGTACGTCAGACTATACTGGTTAGTCAAATCTGCCCTGTGGTGAGTTGTGCGGTAACCATTGCTGCAAAATGTCACTGTCAATGTCATAAAAAAAATCTGACTGAAACAAAATCCATATCAGCGTCACGTACTCAATTGTGATAATCAGAGGTGATACTCAGAACGGTTGGTGTGACCAACGCATGCTTCGTGACATGTTTGCGACCAACGCTTGGTCAGTAGTCACTATTTTACGACTTTTTTTTACTGTGATCAGTTTTGCAAAATGTCACTGATATAGTCATGACAAATTCCGGCTGAAACAAAATCATGTCAGCTTCACGAGCTCTACTGTGATGATCAGAGGCGAACCTCAAACAGTTGGTGCGACCATCACATGCTTGGTGACATTGTATGCAACCAACTCTTGGTCAGTCACTTGGTCGCGACATTTTCAGTCGGTGATCATCACGATGGTCATGGGAGATATGCGGTGCGTGCGAGAGGTTCCAAGAAACAAAATGAGCATGGTTTCTCGCTCTGTTTGACCCGACAGATAATCAAAACAGATAGGGGGAGAAAGCATGCTCATTTTGTTGTTAGAGCCCACGCGCCAAGTATATTCCAAGAATGTCATGATTATCGCCGCCAAAAATGTCGTGACCAAGTGAGTGACCAAGAGTTGGGTGCTAATCAAAATGTCACCAAGCATGTGATTGATTCTCCAACTGTTTCAGTACCGTCACTGATCATCTCAGTTGTGTACGTGATCTGATTAGAGCTTCGTTTCAGTCATGGGTGTTGATGACTGAAACAGTGGCATTTGGCAGCACTGTTCGCAGCCAGAAAAAATCGTGATTATGCTTGCACCGGCATTACGCTCAGCTTGTCAGCCAGAGTATCGCGTTGGACTCAAGAATTCACATGTCGTGTTCAGCATGTCATGACGCACTTTTATTGAGTATCAGCAATGAGCATCAAGCTACCACGGATATGTTCATTGTTTTCGTTGGTGAAAATCTCGTGATACTCATGACATTTTGCAGCACTGGCGGTAACTCAGCCCTTTTTATCATGTTGTGTCAGACTATTATAAAATACTCGAATCTACAACTTGATCATCTTATACTTTTGTTTCTTGTAATTGTTAAATTAGGTTGTATAAATGAGATTTTTCTAAAACGATTATTAGTTTTTTTTAATTCTTTGTGGTTCTCTGATAGAATTTCATCAATATGAATGTTCAGATTACAGGTATCCCTTAACGTTTTGTATCAGTTGCACTCTGTTAGTATATGTCGGACTGAGATGTGTGTTCCGCAGTATTTGCAGAGCACTGGGGATTCTTTTGAAATTATATGACTTTGAGTTAGTTAGGTATGACCAATTCGCAGTCTTGATATTTCTTGTTGATATTTATTGTGATGAAGGTTAGGCCATAGCTTGATGGTTAATTTCATGGAGCGTATTTTGTTAGATAATTCTTTTTGCCTTTTTTGGCAATAGTATTCAATATGGTATTTGTATTTTTTTATTGTATCTCGTCTGGATATTATATGTGCATTTTTGTCATTTGAGGGTTAAGATAAATCAATACAGGATGTACATCAAGTTATATTATAAAACAGCATAGTAAAACATGGTCCAAAACATAGGACATAAAAAAATCAAAATATATTTAAAATAAAACAGTAAAAAGCTCAAACAAGGAGATCAGTTTAGGTTATCGGTCATCGTCTTTCGTCAAATTTGATTTAAAAAAACTGCCTTCGATGAATGAAACTCAGAGTTTTCAATCCCCAAAACACTCATTAAATGCAACGTTAACGAAATAAAACGCAACATCCGCATGCCGGTAATACATACAAACTCGGCCAATCTTGTGCTTTGTTTATCTTTGCATTTACTGTCACACACAGCGCAAACAAACGCGCCAAACGGCGGAAGGAAATTAATCACAACTCCACATCTGCACAAACTTCCTTGCGATCTTCCCCCGTTGCGAACAGCAAACACAGCAGCATCGTGCACAAAGTATTCTATCTGGAGGGAAATGTTGCATCCCCCATCTGGTGCATCATCTCACTATACTCTCGCCGAAGGGAGGCCCTAGCAATGCTCCTCGTACAACAGAGAGTGTCGTGGTGTTGTGCAGTCCCTCAGCGATGGGGTTGGTTTTGCTTTACTACCAACCGGAGAGCCGGTCCAAAAACCCGGCGACGATGTTGTGCATTTAGAACCCAACGAGCAGGTTCAACGAACTTCTTGAGCGCGCGCTCTTCCCGCATTGCCGCCCATTACACCCCACCCCACCGGAGGAGCTGCTACTGCGCGATCTTTTGCGGGCGCGTTTTTCGCTGCCTCCACCGGCAACACAAGTATATGGGGCTGGCCTGCTTTTGTATCGCTTCATCTCTTGCCATCGTTTCCTCCGTTCTTTCGCTTTTAGCGCGCTCTTCTCTACCTTTTTCTTCCGCCCCGTGTCGCGTCTTCTTATGTGGTAGATTTTCCTCCAGCGTGGCCCAAGGTGTGCAAGCAAGAGAGCGCTGTACCAGCAGCAGAGATCGCTTGCAAACACAACAACGGGGCAGCTTCCACAGCACCACCACCAAGCGAACGAGCGATTCGTGTTGGGGGGCTGTGTGTTGTTTTTCCCTGGCCCAAAGCTTTCCGACGCGCACGAGAATTAGGTTGGACGGACGACGACGACGGCGGTCGGTTTGGGTTTTGGTGACGCCTTTTTCCTCTGTTCGCTTTTCCCGTTACGACATCCGTTTCCCCCCTGTACCCGAAATGATCAATTTTGAGCTACACACTTTTCTCATGCTCTCAATTCCCAAACTAGCTCGTGATGGTCTAACGTTTGTTGTGCAGAGATCTCTGCTCAAGAACAGACCAAAAAAGTGACCGCGCCCGAGCAATGTTTTGAATTTCCTTTCAAATAAAATTCAATAGAAAGCCCTGAGAGCTTTCAAATTATTGCTAACTGTCTTACGATGTCCATTTAGACAGCGTAGAACCAAAAACAATGTACTCGAAAAGTAAGTTTTCCCATAAATTAATAAATGATCTACTGCTCCTCCAATGCTGTAACCGCTCATAAATGCGTCCCGATACATCCTCTTGGTAAATGCACACACGCACACCCAGACACGCGCAAGCATGGTGACAAACGACTGCGAACTGGGCCTGTCATTTTCCGTTACATTTTTCCACGCAATTCTAAACCCTGCCTGACTGGGGAAGACCGCTTTTAGCATCATGTTTCCTTCTTGTCTTCTCTCTGCCCATGCAAGTTAGCGAATCTCTGCCCCGTGGTGGATGTTTGGAACAGGAATGGATTGCTTGTGCGATGGAGCTGCTGCTCAAGATGGCTAGAACACGATCTGGTGCGGACGACCGGTGAGTTCCAACGTTCTGTTGACGCGGGGCAGTAGAAAGACTAGCATCACAGCTAGCCGGGTCGTGTGTTTCCGTGTGCTAGAAGCTTACTCCAAGCTACTAGGGGAACAACCCTCGGTGACGGTGCTGGGTAAATAACATTGATGCAATGATGCAATTACTGTACCATCTCAATGCTTCAGTGCAAGCATTAACGAAGGAATGATACTAGTTTACTACGTTGATGAGCTTATAAAAGATACAAATGATGACGCGAAGGGAGGATGATGGAATGGGTTCACACCGTTGGTTTAACTTCAAAATGAAACGCTTGGCTCGGGTTCGTAATTGTGAAATAATACGTTTTTCTTTGTGATCGTATCAAGTCGACAAAAAATACTTCATTTTAAACATGTTTTTCATTTAGCTAAAAGATAACTGAGATTTCATGCAGATCATAAACAGTAGAACTTAATTTAAATAGCTCTTTTTACTGATCGGTAAGGCAAGAAACCCGTGGCGCAATGACAAAGGTTCGGCGTTACACACGCCAGGACGTATATTAGAATCTCGATCGAACCCGATCGATATTAAACAAAATCAAATTTATCCATTTACGATTGGTAGGCCCGGAAAGAGAGAAGTTAAAGTGAATTTCAAATTCCTTTAAAATTCATCTTGGAACCAACATAATTTGCTTTAAATATTATTTCTTAATTTAAGGACAAATTACTACTTTCTACGAGGATCTCAATCATCATATAAAAATGATTTTAGAGTGCTCTTCAGCTTTCATTCGAGTTATAACTTCAAGGAACGCATGGGCTTGAAAGTCACGAACGTTCATATATTCAATGAATAAATATATTTTAAATCATTTCAGCCTAAAGCCTTGTCAACCAGTATCACGCAACGAGAAGCACGTGCAAAAATCGACCTTTTTGAAACAGAGTTCGCACCTGCACAATAGGTTCGTTGTTCTACATTTTATAGTGATGGCAAACAAGCTTCTCTTAACTGGTTGAAAACTAGTTTCCCTCTTGCACAAAGCAAAGCCGAACCTCGATGAAAAGTTTACATTTTGATAAAACTCTCGCAAGAAAGTCTACACACATTTTCTTGTTACCACCACCACAGCTACCAGGGAACATCCTGCTCAATCCAGCACCCACCCGAACAATGTTCGTGCCAGAGGGAAGTTTTCCTTTGCGCTGTCGATTTCTAATCAAAGCCCCAAATCCATAATGCACCTGTGGCAAGGGTTTGGGAGGATAGTTACAGGCGACTACGTTTTGTTTCCTTCAACCCATAGGTAATCGACCTTACTCACACCCTGAGGACAAACTACCTACCACCGACCGATGGTGAATACATTTGATCGATTTTTCAAACAAGCACTACAACCAAACGCTCGCTCGCGATGAGCATTAAAACAGAAAACTGAAGAGGGCTGGCGCAGTGTAGAAGAAGCTTCTCGAAAGGACGCAAGGACACACCACACGCAGCGGTAGTGGCGCGTAAAACTGTCGCCATGGTACGGAAAACACTAGAAAAAAAGGGTGGCGTCACTAACGATTAACTTGACCTGGTGCTTTCTTCACCTCAAACCTGCTTTGGGGGAGGAGGCGAGGGGACGACACCTAGGCACGAATTTGCACCGCAAAAGGGACAAGCACCGACCGATAAATCCCTCACGGGCTTCCACTAATCGACTTGAGGTCTGTTTTTACGCAACAAGCAATTTGTTTAGCACAATTGTACAACGGCCTCGTAGTACCTCGGTGTACTTTTGCTCCAGGTGAGGTGACATGGTGTTGAAGGTGTGATAAATATTCAATTCTCTATGTTTAAGCAAAATTGAATTGTTTTTAGAATTTTCTGTTCACTACTTTAAACATTAAAAATAAAGCTTTTTTGACTTTTTTTCATTTCCAACAAGAAAAAAGAAGCACTCAACTCCAACAAGCGTGCAAAAATAATGCTTGCCATTTTGTACCACGCTAACAGCGCTACACGGGTGAATCATTAAACTGAAGTTTGCGAAACTTGTGAACAATGGGGCGAGATAATTTGCAAGCAACTACTAATTTCAAAGTTTTGCCATTTTACACGCTCTTCAACCCTCTATATACACGAGATAAAAGGGAATGCAAAATGTGTCATGAAAAAACAAAATAAAATATGTACTGCCGGCGGCTTCTTCGACACCTTTTTTTAATAATATTAGGCAAAAAAAAATGTAAAAACATTGCAGTACTTTTTTATCTCATTGAAAAAAACATTTATTCCACCACAAAGCAACTCAATTATTCATTAAACACTATCAAAAGCATGAGCTCATACATCCGGTCCCTATAAATTGCTCTTTCGTACAACGCACGTCTGGCACGTTTCTACGGCACAAGGATACGACGTGCCGCGTGTTACGTGTGTTCGTTGTTCCTGGTTTTCCCCCTTTTCATTCACAAAACTCCTCTAACGCTCAAAGCACCACATACACATACATACACACACGCACCCTTAGAAAATACGCGGTGGTGCATTTTTCCTCCCTATCATTTTCACGATACGCACACTCATACAGTGATGAAAATGCATAATGCAGTATATTGTAACGATACACACACAATCTATCCTTTGGGCACGATTATCCTTTTAAAACGAGTGTTTGGTAGTAGTAAGGGTAAGACCATATGTGAAGTTTTGTTTTACACAGCACCAATAAGATTTTACAGGGTTTTCCAGAAATTCTTATAGCTGTTCAACATTTTATTGACTATTTCTTACGTGAAATGAGCTTAATGTAATAGGACTCTGCAGCACTCTTGTTGGACAAATCCAATAGTCCCTGTAATGCACTATTCCACTATAAAATAATAAACTAGCTCAGTTTATTTGAGAAGCACGAACTTACCTAAAACCGAAAAATAACACCACTTTTCATGGGCTCTCGCGTGCAACCTTCATCGTGCAGTACCAAAACAACCCCATTGGGTGATATTTCTTTTGGTTTTTCCTTGCCGTTTGCATTTACTACTGGACCGCTTTTTCCAATAAGGCACCTTTACTGCACTACCGACCACTAGCGAACGGGTACCCTACTACACAGGATATGTATTGCAGAACATCTTCACCGTACGGCGCACAAGTATTTTGCCCCGTCAAAAACCAGTGCAATTTTTCACACAAACCGTCGTCTATACCGCGCATGTGTTTTTGCCCTACCAACACGCCCCCACTACAGGGTGAAGAAAATTCTGTGCAAATTCTTCATTCCCAGAACGGCGGCCGATTAGACCGGCACAAGAAACCAACACACATTGCTTATAAACACTTTTCGCTGGCCGTTAGAATGCACCCTTTTTTTACCCAATGAGCAGAAAAACAAACATCAAGCCAGCCACGCAAATGACACAATATTTTTCCCAACCATGGGCTTACTTTTTTCGTTCTGCAGGCCAAACACGCGTGGACGAAATATGTGTCCGACCGAAATTATATTATCTAACACAGACACATACACACACACACAGCACAGAGACACTGTGGCCTGTGTTCTCGTTTCGTCGGGAGACGACAACTTTGCTTCGTTAGCTTCGCGCGGGGCTCACTTGCAGCGTGATTAGCGGTACACGGCGAGCCAGTAGGCACTTTCGTTCCTCAAACAACAACAGAGTAGAAGAGGAAAAAAACACACACAGTGTGCGCGTCGTCGAACACCGCGGATCGACGGGGCACACCACAGGGAAGAACGTCAAACTCGTAGCGCGGTTCGGTCGTGATAGATGGAGATGGGCTCTCGCAACCGTGCGGCGAGCAGCAGTAGAACCACGGCCGGTCTCGGTCTCTCGGTTCGATCCGGCGCGCGCGTTTGCGCTCGCTCACTCTCTCCCCGCTCTCTTTTGGTCGTAATTTTAGGAACAAAATACGGCGCATTGGTGAGAGTGATGTGGTACAGTTTTGGATTTGAGGTTGTGTTCTACTGCAGGTATGTTTTTTAGTGCTGTTGATTTTTGCATTTTTTAGAGGTATTCCATATCACGCGTTTAGTACTTTATACTTAAAAGCGCACAATAATAAATTTATTAGCTAATGTCGTATGCTTTTTCTTGATGTTTTAATTTTTGTTTGAATAATATTCAGCATCAATATTATTCACCAATATCTCAGACCGTTTTGTCGACAAGAAATAACTAGTATGTTTGATAAATTGTAGTTGATTCTATATATGCCTTTAATTTTTACTGAGTTTTTTTTTCAATTCCAACGCTCATAGCGTAATTAAGAATTGACAAAGCAGGCAAATATTTATCCAGCAATGCAAAAAGCACACCTATTCCGAAAAAAATCCAGAACAAAATATTCAAAGCAGCAACGTGATTTTAACGAAAAACGTACCAAATATTGATTGAAATCAAATAGAATTCCCAAATATTATGGATGGATTTTTTTACGTAACTTCTTTTAAAGAAGTTCTGTTACTACAAATCGACTGTTATAACTCTAACCGCGAGGCCACATGAGGTGAAATATATAGCGAAATCAACTATTTGACAGGCGAAATATCTGACGGATAAAGCATCACAGCAACCAGCTGATGTGCAATGTAAACAAATAACGTGTACAAAATCGTATTTAAATCGATTAAATAACTTCAATATCGAGTACTTCGTCAATTTTGAGTCAACAGTTCATAATTTCTTCCAATTAGGGAATGTTCTGCTTAAGAAGATATTATTTTTATAGAATAATAGAATTTCGAAAGCGGATATTGTGTCTCCCCCAACCCTTTAGCTGAACTTGTCAGATATTTCACCTGTCAAATAGTTCATTTCGCTGTATATTTCACCTCATGTAGCCGCGCGGTAACAGCATGAATGATCTTGGGAAAAATATGCTCGTTATGTATATTAAAAATACGCGGCTAAAGCAAAATATAATAAATTGATCTAGCTTACAATTTTAATAAAATATCTCCTCTATAATAAACATTATCAGTGGTCTTTACAATATAATCACTTTTTGGATCAAATATTGCACCAGTAGGCAGTAGTCGGGTGCGGTCCCGTGGTAGAATCGTCAACTCGAACGACTCAATAACATGCCCATCATGGGTTCTAGCCCCAAATGGACCGCCCCCCTGTAGCAAGGACTGGCTACCCGGCTGCGTGGTAATGGTAATTAAGTCTCGAAAGACTGTATAGGCCGGCATGACCGGGTAGGACGTTACGCCAAATAAAAGAAGAAGATTGCACCAGTAGCACGTGAGATAATTCACGACTCTTCTCACTGAGGAGGTTCTTCCTAGTACAGAAGGTTTCCATCTGTTTTTCGATCATGCAGTCGTTCCATCATTCTATTTTTATAATTTGCGCTGGGCTTCAAAAAAGCGCACTAAAACACCCAAGGATCCGGGGTACAATAATGCAATGCGAAAGTTTGTCGACTCTAATCCGTCCAATTTCACGATTCTTGGGATCAAATCTACTCTACGAAGTTTTAAGAATGAAGATACCACTGGATGAAAGTGGAGGAACATTTCAGCCACAACCTGCTGCAAAAGAGAGTCTGCTACATTTTTCATGCAGTTTTCGGTGCGGAGTATAAAGCTATTAATAAGAAATGACTATAGACATTAACCTGGTTTACGGTAGAACAAATTTCGGTACCAAAACAGATTCGAAACATGGTTCGAAATTTTAAAATTTATTGTGTGCTACTGGTACTGGAATATATGCCTAACAGTTTTCACAATGCAGCTCTTTTTATGGATAATTATTGGACCGTATTTAGAATGATTTTTAGAGTGATTTTACATTTTCCATTAAAAAAACAATTGCCTTACATTGGTTACCATTAAAGATATGAATATGAAGAACCTTTAATTTTAACAAATGTATAGCTAAATTAACAAATCTTCAACTCCAAAATATCGTAAATAATCCAAATAGATGAATCTTTGCACCGATTCCAAAATCAGCTTAACCCTTTTGCATTTGCACTACAATTCACTACATGACACAATACAAATGCACTCAAGGAGTGCTTTTACATTCAAATTATACGTTTAAATTATTTATACATATAAATTCAGTTATGCCATTATCATGCTCGCAGTAACTTTTTGCAAATATTGCATAGCAAAATTAATCTACTGCAGAACTTTACCGGTAAGTCCTGTTTTAGTTGAGCTACTCCATACCGACCTTAATTTTACTTGTTGGTTACGTTAGGGACATGAATAGTTGGATTTTAAAAACATATTTATTTAAAGATTTTTTTTAGTAAATACACCCATGTTGCACACGGGTACGCTCACGGTAGAGTACACCCTCAAAAGTCCAGACAGCTGACTTACACATGCTCACTATTACTACCTCTCTCTCTCTCTCTCTCTGTGTTGCGATTACAGCCGGTGAGCACGGTCGTCGGAGATGATGTTGGCAAGGGCGAAAATATACAACACACCACACCATTGCATGAAGGGAGCAATATAGAACACATCATCGCCGGTTTATGCTGATAGGAGAGAGCCGTCAGCACTACTCATCGCTCATCGATTCCTTGCTGCCCGGCAGAAGTGCCCAACAAATACACCCCATTTCGGACGTTTTATTACTGGAAGCCCTTGGGCTTTTTAGCGACTCCTGGGAGCGGAGACAGTTTTCACCCAAAAGTAACCGGGTAAAAATTACCTATCGTGAAAACAGAAGGTTCTAGAATAATCCAGTAATGTCTTTGGACATTAAAAAAAATATATGAAAAAAGGAAAAACCACTCCATGGATGGACAAAAATGCTCTGTTTGTCAAATTAATAATCGTTCTATTAATCGGTTAAAATTACAGAAAGC
>SIXB01000471.1:13159-68351 GCA_007018985.1 Anopheles bwambae
TCTCTCTCTCTCTCTCTCTCTCTCTCTCTCTCTCTCTCTCTCTCTCTCTCTCTCTCTCTCTCTCTCTCTCTCTTTCTCTCTCTGTTGCTCTCTCTTTCTCTCTCTACAGCAATAAAAGACAACCGGAAGGAGTCCATGATGAATCATGCTCATTTGCTTCCTTCTGGTCGTTCTCCCCCTCGCGGTTGGCTCCAGCGAAACCGGCCGAAAATTCTCCCGGACCGGCCATTGCCGCAGCACAGCAGAAGCACTCGTTTTTTACACATTCATTCATCGGATCGGATCTATCGCTCACTTCCCCTTCGTCTTGCTCCAGGCTCATCTTCTCTCCTTAGTACCCCTTTGGTCTCCTCTGTAGCAAAGAAAGCACCGGCAGCATTTTCATTCTTGAGCCGTCCATCAATCATAGTCCCTCCTCCCTTTCCACCTCCCTTATTACACACACTGTGTGTGTAGGTCAGTCACACACAGTTGCACGCGGACTTACGGTACACGGTTGGAGATCTGTTGTTTGTATTTGCTTGCCAACAAAC
This sequence comes from Anopheles bwambae, assembly GCA_007018985.1. Classification (NCBI taxonomy): domain Eukaryota; kingdom Metazoa; phylum Arthropoda; class Insecta; order Diptera; family Culicidae; genus Anopheles; species Anopheles bwambae. The sequence goes on from SIXB01000471.1 coordinate 13,693, forward strand.
CTTGTACGGATGCTCCCGCGCTGCTTCATGAACACAACACCACCATAAACCCACAAAAAAGCAAAAGCTACCAAGCTGATTACAAACAAAAAACACACACACACGCCCAACTGGACACCAAAGAAGCGTTTCTGTAGTTTTTTTTTTTACTTTTTTTTGTATAGCATCTCGCGCTTTTTACAATGCGTAGCCGCGGCGGCTGGGTTACCGCGCGAGAAAAATGTTTCATATGTGTATTCCCTGAGTTTTCTCTGGTCGGGCTTTCCTCTTCGCTTACAAGGGTGATTTTGTTTTGAAAAACCTTTGCCTCTTGCTTTTTTGGGTCCAAAATGCCAGAGGATGTGGTCACTAAGCATAGTTCATGACTCAAAACCTGCACAAAACAGCTAAACACACCTATGTGGGGCGCTTTCTATCGAAATGCAATTGTCCCAAAAATCAGTTAGTGTATTGTACTTATATTGGTACCTTCATTTTATTATTTTTGAATACTTTAAATATTCAGTGAACTAACTTCGAGAACTGTAAGCCTTAAGTTTCTTTTTTAGAAAAGCTGTACAGAGGTAATGTCTTTGTTTTACAAAGAAACATAGATTACAATAAACATTGCACAAATAAATTGTCCCAAAAGATTTCGTAGATTTGTGTATTTACAGCGTTTTTTCGAGGATTTTTACAACCCAATTCTTTTTATATCCACTGCTGCTTTAGCCAAAAACATATGAGAATACTACGAATAAGTTATTTTATTTTATATTCGTTCAGAGATAGATTTACCATCATCGGCATATGCATTTTTTTTTTTTTTTTTACGTAATGTCGATAAAAATATCTATTCAATTATAAGTTATGAACCGATAACGAGTATTGTACAAGGAAAAATTGATCCCCTTCGTCGTTTAAAGGGTTAAACTCCAGTACTCATATAACAATAGTCCCATAAACCTTGCTACAAGTTATTTTTGCATTATAATAACAAGGATTTTCCAGGAGTTCTCATCGCTGTTGGACACTTTATTGACTCTTTCTTACCTGAAATAAACTTAATGCAATTAAAATTGGACTCTTTCAATAGGACAAATCCAATAGGAATAGGAAGTAATCTGTGTAGAGTCCAATTCATTCCATTCATATGAAGTTAACATCCCATAAGAAAGAGCCCCAACATCCCATAAGAAAGGTGTGCATCCCAAAATTATCAGAACCCCTGAAAAACCCTGTAAGCGACAAGTTCAACAGGATTGTGCCTAAACTTTAAACATTGGATTTTTTTTAGTTATTTAAATTAAATATTTTCTCAGGATTCTTCTTCTTCTTTGGCACAACCCCGATGTCGGCCTGCCTGCCTGCCTTTTAGTTGACTGATTGATTACCATAACAGGATAGTCAAGTCCCTACACTTATGGGGGCACGTTCCATTCGGGGCTTGAACCCATATGACGGACATGTTGTTAAATCGTACGAGTTGACGACTGTACCACCATACTGACTCAAGGGAGACAAGTATAAAGTATTTTTATTCCCCCTTGAGGCCGCATTGAGCCTATTAAACATTCCAAAATAGATTTTAATGTCTAAAAAGTCAAAATTGTACTGTGGTAATAGTTTTGTAAAAGATTCATTAATATTGTTTTATAGTTGCAAAATGCACAAAAATTAAAAAAAAAAGACTATTGAGCGAACAAACTTCGCATCATCAACTCGAGAAGTTAGAAGGAAAGCAAAATATTTTAAGAAACAATGGTACAGCCGTTCCCCGAGAAACACGGTTAATGGGGACCGCGAACGGCCGCAAAATACCGCGTATCTCGGATTTCCGCGTAAGTCGAATCTCGTGATTTCCAGCTAAAATATCACTAATATTCGTGTAATTTTGCAAGTAGGGAGCGGTTTTAGTCACTTTATGTATTATTTGATATAATTCTGACTGAATATAACAGATTAAAACCCTTTGAAATAGTTCTTCACATTCGATCAAAACGGAAATTATTTGGCAATTTACAATTGATGTGTCAAATCAGTACAATTTGCTCAAAGAATTGTCAAATATAGAAAACCGTGTATCTCCGAATCCGCGTATAAGAGGTACCGTGTATCTCGGGGACCGCCTGTATATAACAATAATAAGAGAAAGTAAATAAAAAGACAAAATAATGCAATTCGCGTAGGAAACTTACCCCAGATTTCTTTCATTCTTTTTACCAGCTTAATTCGTAGCAAATCCATCCGACGACAAGTAGCAATTGTTTGCAATAGCGACCGTTACCACTAGCAACGAGAACCCCCCGATTCATTCCCCAACTTTTGCCCATAAAAAATACAACACAACCGGGAAAACCCCGGGTTCAGAACACCGAATGCGTGAAAACGAAGCACACACACAAACAGCTACTTTCAAACAACTTATCACAAAATTTCTTCTCCTATATCGCGTAATCATTCCACTTAGAACGCTCGCCGGATCCACTTTAACACACAATCAAGAGCACGTTTGCGTTACGCACAATCCAACACAACATCCCAACACACGCACCCCTGTGCAGCGCATCTTCTTCCCCTGTACGCCTTCAAAACCGCCATCACCGATCAGCATTGCGCCAATTGCATTGCACCGTCACCGCCTGTGCCCCGGCATCCAAACTCTCCAGATGCCGTTCTCTCGCTCTCTCTCACTGACTTTCGTTATTTCTTCTATCATTCGGCGGTATCTCTTCACCTACACACACGCGCGCGCACACAAAAGCACACACACACACGTAGAGAGCCACCCACACACGTCGAAACCAAGCAGCCCCCATGAAAAGCCACACACTGAGCCGGGTTGAAGAAAATCTACAGAAAATCAATAATTGCGTACGCCTTGTTCCGTCGTTCGCGTTCTGTGCACCGGGGACCGGGGTTTTCTTCTCGGTTTTACACACTCATTTTCACACCCCGGTCAGCACAATTGGCACAATGAAACTTATACTGAAGTTAGAATTAATGAAAACTTTTGCACTGCAAACGGACCATTTTGGCTGCAGTGAAAAAAAGGCAAAGCTTACTACTATGCTGCTTCCTTTGACTGGATCGAACTGAACTCTACTGCTACTGGGTAGCCAGTTTTCAGCCTGCTTTTCCAAGAATACACACACACACATTTATACAACAGGAGCATGGGCTGCCGATTCGTACCAATAGAACAAAAAACGGTTTCACACGTTTCCCGGTACCGATTCTGGTGCAAGCTGGTTCACCGTTTTCATTCCACCGAAAAGCAGCCACAACGAAGACACACTGTTCAATCTTCCTCCACTGTAATAAGGACAGTAAGCACAGCAGCAGTAGTAGCAGCAGCAGACTCTTATCAATCGATCTAATTACCTTTCTTTTTGCCCCACACACACGTGCTATCTGTGCTATCGCGGGTTACGGGTGTTTCGTGGCGGCTCTATTCCTCCGCACACGCACGCACACACACACACATGACCCAATGAAGATGTGATGTTGTTTTAATTGTGTCACCTTTTGCTAATATGCCAATTGCTGTGTTTTCACTTCCCGTTTATCAATTTTTACTGGAAGGTGTTTTCCTCCTCACCCGTAGCGTATGGTAGTGGGGAGTACAATGAACGGCGGGCGCGTGTTTGTATCTCGCACACACTGCCGGAGCAGCAGCAGCAGCAGCAGCAATACTCACTATCAGAGCCTGTGAGCCGCTTGCGTTGGGTGGATGAGCTTGTGTGCGTGTCAGCTTTGCCGTCAACGGGCAAGTGGTGGTAGTGCGCTCTTTGTAGAACAAAACACAGCAGGCAGAAGAGAAGAGAAAAAAAAACAACAACGCAAGCAACCGAAGTTCGCCGAACTGCACAGTCGAGCGAGAGCGTGTGCGCTTTCCCACCGTCGAACAGTGGTCAGATAAGCGGTTTTCGAAAATGCGCTAATGGGACTGATGAATTGGTTGGTTTAGTTTGTTTTTGTTCTGTTTTTTTTATCTATTTTTATTTTTTATTTTTTGCAATAGCTGCAATGCGTATTTATTATTCTTTCTCGTATTTTTATTTAATTTGCGTGAAATACTGTTTTTTTCGTTCATGTTGTAAGATTTTGGAAAATATTTTTCTCAACTGATTTACACTTAGCAACTTTTTTAACGCCCTCTTAAAATACTGCTACTGATGGTGATGCTTATATCTCTTATCTATTATGATTATCTTGTTTCTTCTTTTGTAACTTTTTTTGTTGTTTTTTACTTATCTACTTATCAGATTTTGTTGTTATGTATGGTGTATCCTTTCGTTTGATTTTGACCTTTTTATGTTCGAGACTTTTCACGATGTTATGAAATTTACCTTTTTAATAAGGTTCTTCAAGTAAAAATCTGAAAAAACATCGTAAATTAGATCCAATATAAAATTGAGGTCACTAAAAAAATGTCATAATGTGTTTTTTTTTTATTTTGTAAATCACAATAGATTACTGAGTAAGATTTTTTTGAAATACTTTATTTATACACACTATAACGTATGTATTTTTTTAAATTAAATTAAAACTAAACATTTTCTACAAACATTGCTATCATAGGATACTATTAAAAATGTAAATACAATGAAATATGTTTATAAAATATATGTGAACATTAAAATCACCAACAAAATCAGTCTTAATTCGGTTGTAATGAAATTAACCAAATTTATCCGCGACAAATTTAAAAAAATCATTTTCGAAAAAGAATCCTCTCATGCTCTCGTTTAGTTTCTCGCTCGCTCTCTCTCCACTGCATTTGTTTACTCTCCCCCATCGCAACGGCGCGCGCGTTTGTTTATTTGCTCGTGACATTTGTAACTAACCGAAATTTCGTACGACGATGAACAGTTTTCCGCCCATTTTCTTCAATGAAACATGCGCCCCCGTCGATCGGAGTTAGATTCACCGTCTTTGTAAAGTTATTTAGCATCAGATGTGTTACAGTGCGCTTTAGGAAAAGAGCTTAATTTACTTGCTATCCCGTGTACAGATCCATCGTTTTGTTGGGTGCAGATGAAGCAGTGAAGTAATAACTTATTGCACGGGGGTGACACCAGCTAGCGTGGGGTAAGTTCCAGCTGCTTTTCCCTTCTTTTTTTGAAAGGGGTTTGTGTAAGTGGTCACTCACACCACAACGACCCAGTTTGGACGGAATGTACAGAAGTTGGGTAATAAATTTGAAACGGCGCTAGGCGCATATCCTTTTCTTTGTTGTAGAACTAGAACAATCCCAAGAAATCCCAATAGTTTAGCTGCTAAGGTCGAGCCCAAAAGAACGTTTAAATAATTGTAAACGGTTGTCATCCAAGCCTGGGTTCGCCTAGTAGGTCAAGGATAATGAGCTGGAGTGATTTATTTGTTTATTTTTGAATTGACATTTTGCTTGGAAACTGCGTTACAGCATAACGCACACAAATACAACCTGGCTCACCGTTATTAAACTTTTTTTCTTCTTCAAAAACTGAATTCCCAGAGCCGTTCCACATATTCTTTGTAAAATGAATTTCTATTACATCCCTCTTCCTCTCAGAAACTTTCAAATATTACTCCCCAAAATGAGTCCAACCACTCGATCATGTGCTTCCGACTGCCGAAGCGTCACAACGTAGAGCCCGTGTTTCGTATCATCTCACAGCTCTTTGCCGACCATTCCGATCTTGCGTCGTCTTCCGTCGCCCGGACCGATTCGGAGATGGGTGACTTCTACCGCATACCGGCCGATAACATTCCGCGCGATCCTGACCCACCCATTCCCGGCAAGACACGGTTCCACAAGCGCAAGACGCACACACGCCGCAAACCAAGAGCATCACCGCAAGGTACAGCTCTAACCTATTCCGGTGCGATCGTCGGTCGTAGCAAAAGTGTGGACGATCTAACGGCTGTGGCCGGTGTCGGTTCCGAATCGGACACAGAAGAGGATGCGATTACCAAATCGCACGACACAATTGGCCCTTCACACCATCATCATCATCATCATCGCCAGGCGGAAAAGCTTCTCCAGCTGAAGGACCAACAGATAGCCAAGTTGATCAAGAAGCTGACGGCCGTGTTTGAGTGCAACAATCAGTTCGCGGTGGAGCACGAAAAGCTGCAGAAGGAGTACCAGCAGGCGGTGCAGAGCCTGCGCACGCTCGAAGCCATCCAGGCGAAAAGCTGCGACAGTTGCGCCGGCTTTGAAGCGGAACGAAGTCTACTGACAAAAGAAAATGCCGATCTACGGAACGATGTGAAAATGATGAAGATACTCGTGTACCGGCTAAATGTACAGATCGAACGGTATCAGGACACGATCCGCGAGGGCAGGACCGACATACCCCGGCTCGACTTTGTCGACAGCACGTACGGGGGAGCGAAGGACAATCTGAACTGGGGGCCGGTGAATTCGCACACGCTCGGACCGCTGCTGAACGCGTACGAGGAAACGATCGCCGAGAAGACGGCACTGGTGCAGCGGTACGAATCGGAGCTGGCCAGTTTCACCGGCAAGCTGAAGAAGGTGCTGGAGGAAAACGAAGCACTGCAGAAGATGGCGGAAGAGGTACGGGCCGGCCAGACCGGATGGGCGTCGGAAAAGGCCCGTCTGCAGGCGCAGGTTGATGTGCTGCGCAGCAAGGCGGAGGTGCAGGGGAAGCGGGCCGATCTGGCGAAGGAAAAGCTGGTGGAGGTGCTCAAATGTTACGAACAGAAAGGTACGAACTGTTTCCTGCCTGCAATCGGAAAAAAACGCTCATACAATAATGCATGATTTTATTTCAACCAGTACAAGCCCAAAATCTAGACATTGAGCGCCTGCAGGAAGCTTACTCACGCGCGAAAGGGGAGCTGACCTCACTGCGCAATCTGAACCAAAATCCAGAAGTTGTCGCGAATAGTTTGAAGGAATGCCAAAAGTATGTGCACTGATTAAGCTTCTACCCGCAATGCTTTACAGGGTTGTCCGAGTCAATTTAGAATGTCAACAACATTTTTCATTGCTTGCGATATGTTTTTCAACAGCTGTCAAATGTTGTATTTACATCACAATAATTGTTCAGATATTATATATGATTTTCAACACGCTGGAAGTTGGATTGAGTTTGACAGTTCTTTGAGTTCAAGTTGAAAATCATGTGTAGAACCAGTGCTGCAAAATGTCGTGATCATTACAAGATATTCACCAACGAAAACAGTGAACATATCCATGGGAGATGTTGATGTTCATTGCGTCATGACATGCCCAATGCGACGTGCGAGTGCTTGAGTCACGCATGACTGAAACAAAGCTCAAATCAGCTCACGTACACAGCTGAGATGATCAAAGGTAAGACTCAAACAGTTGATGGACAAATCACATGCTAGATGACATTTTGTTTAGCACCCAATTCTTGGCCACTCACTTGGTTACGACATTTTCTGGCGGTGTCGGTGAAGAAGAGATAATCACGACATTCTTGGAATATACTTGGCGTGTGGTCCCCAGAAGCAAAAAGATCATGCTTTCTCGCTATGTCTGGTTTGATGGTCTGTCGCATAACGAGAAAACATGCTCATTATGTTTCTTGGAACCACTCGCACGCACTGCATATCTCCCATGACTATCGTGATGATCACCGACCGAAAATGTCACGACTAAGTGACTGACCAAGAGTTGGTGCTAAAAAAAATGTCACCAAGCATGTGATGGTCGCAACAACGGTTTGAGTCTCACCTCTGATCATCACAGTAGCGCTCGTGACGCTGACATTATTTTGTTTCAGCCGGAATTTGTCATGACTATGACAGTGACATTTTGCACAACTGATCTCAGTAAAAAAATGTCATGACATAGTGACTGACCAAGCGATGGTCGCAAAAATGTTACGAAGCATGCATTAGTCACACCAATCGTTTTGAGTATCACCTCTGACTATCAATATTAAGTACGTGACGCAGACATGGATTTTGTTTCAGTCAGAATGTTTTTATGACATTGACAGTGACATTTTGCAGCACTGGTAAAAACTGAAACTTTATTGTGATGCGAATACAATGTATGGCAGCAGTTGGAAAAAATCGTACAGGCGGTGAATAATAATGTACACATTCGAATCTGACTTGAAAAACCCTGCATATTGCTGTTCTAACACATTCCATTCGCTTGCCAGACTTCTGGAGGAACTTCGACACCAGCACAGCGAGGAGCGTGCCCGCACGGCAACGGAGGTGGAATCCCTGCGGACCGAGCTTCGCCAACGGACGGCCGACCTTGAGCAGCTTCGCCAGGACCACCGGCAGCAGCAGGGCATCTTCGAGCGGCAGAAAGAAATCAATGAGTAAGTATCTTACGGGCGGAGTATTTGAGGTTTGATTAAATGGTAATGAATACCCGTACACCGCAGAATCCTTATGGGAAAGAACACTACGCTGAAGCAAACGCTCGAGCGCACCAGACAATCGAAGGAAATACTGAAGCAGCGCCTCAAAACCATGATCAGCTGGGGCAAGGGTTCGGAACAGCGCAAAGATCAGCTGGCCGACTGCTGGCGCAACATTCGCGCACTGCAGGATCAGCTGCAGCAGCGCGACCGGCAGCTCCAGGCGCAGCAGCAACGCTTCCAGGCCGAGCAGGAGCAGCTGCAGCGTCGGCTGCGCCAGCGGGAGGATACGCTACGTAAGATTCTAGCAGATAAGGCCCAATTTCAGCGCCACAGTTGAGCGGACGATGCAAATCCATTAGCCAATCGCTCAATGTTTCTGAAAAAAAGAAAACAAAACAAAATATAGATAAAACTGTACAAAGCATATTATGTTCGCTTGATTCAGCCAGATTTACAATCAATTTTTCGGGCCGTTTTCAGGATATGGTTGCGCACTTTTGATAGATTATACTTTCTTTTTTATTTCATTCTTAGATAATGACTTCATATGTTTTTCATTGCTTAAACTTCATACAATTTTTTTCTCTCTCTCTTTCTTTCTTTCTTTTCTATCGCTGCTCCTAAACACTACGCTGCAAAAACTCATGCGAAATCCGTTTTGCGCTCGTTTCTAACCGGTTTGTTTTGTTTTGTTCTTCTTCGTAATCAATATATAAATACAATTAGATTTGTTTGCCTCTTTCACACCCCCTCTGTCATTCTTATTGGCTAAAGACGGCGCTTTTTTGTTCTGCTTCGTGAAATCGTATTGCTTGGTTTTGATGACGTGAAAGGAATCGTAGGGTAAAATTAGAGAGAAAAAAGTGCAACTGTGTGTTGGTGGTGGTGGAGCACGTGATTCCGGTGATTATTTCCGCCTTCTTGCTGCAGGCTAAATCTGTTCGATTTTTGTGACTGTTGCGGTGCAGAGGGATGCATCTATTTTTTTTTAATCTGTTCTGCTGTACACACAGGTTTTGCTTACATTATTAATAGCTCGTGTATTCTGTCGTTCACTGGACGTACGCGCGCGCGCCTTTTTTCTTGTTATGCCTGAAGCTGCTCTAAATGTCCCTCCTTTTTTGTAGGTTGTATTACTCACACACAGCAACTACACGCACACACTGATTAGATACCCATTTCCCAACCTCTAGGTTAGTTCGGGTTGCGCAAGAGAGGAAGATAAATATAGTTTGATGTAAATATCACTAAATAATCTCTACTTGGCGAGGAGGGACAAACAAACAAACAAAAAACCAAAAGAGCTCATAAAAGTTACATTTCTAAGTTCATCCGTACTCGAGGTGAGGTACGAACGGTGTCTCGTACCCACTTCTTCCTTGCCAGCAGTTAATTTGTAGTTCGACAAATCAATTCAATTCGGTATGAATCACGTGTACAGGCGCGTGAAGCCGTGTGTGCACAACACAACTACTACTGCTCAAATCACACAGTCGATCGTTGTTGATGTTTCCTAGTGTTACTGGGAAAAATAATCCAAAAAGGATACACCTACCTCCTCTCTCTCTCTTTCTCTCGCGGGAGTAGCACAAAAACAAACCTTAGCGAAGTAGTACTCTGCTACTACACAACACTCTGAACAGACAATCATTACAATGGCTCCTCCCTGGGTGCGTTCCCTAGGCAAGACCAAACGTAAGCCTATATTGCAAGCAGCGGCGCTACTACTACTCCACGATCAGCACGCTAGCTTTTAGTAGCGTCATTCAACCGCTTCGCTCACACCGGCCGCAACCTCTTTGGCCTCTACTGCTGGCACACCACCGGCGATGGACAGTTTATCTGTGTCTTGGATGGACATTTTCTGCAAAAAAATAAAAACGACCGAGAGTATTAGCGTCATAGCGTAAAGTGAAAATGCAAGCGATACAGGGTTTTCCAAGTCAGTTTCGAATGTACAGGCCGGGGGACACTGTCCGTACAAGTGATGGGTAAAGTTAGCAAAAATCCGGAGTCGACTCCGATCCGACTCCGATAAATTCGGAATCGACTCCGAAAGGTATGTCCGCGCTGCAATATCCGGAGTCGTTCGGAATCGTCCGGAGTCGTACGGAGTCGCCCGGAGTCGAACGGAGTCGGAGTCATCCGGAGTCATCCGGAGTCATCCCAAAATGGAAATGGCAAAATGGAACCACTAGATTCGCCCGGAGTCGGAATCGAACTAACAATAGTCGGAGTCGGATCGGAGTCGTGGGTGCGCTCCATACAGCACATCACTAGTCCGTACTCGCTAGAGTAATTTCGATTTTCACTAGCACATCTGGCGGCGGCTGACCGAAGCATTTTGCCAAACAATTCGGAGCCGCTTCATAAAATATGTTATTTTTTCCATGTTTTGTACTTAATTCGAACAAGAAAAGTTTTGTAAAAGGTAGATGCACATGTCCTGCACTTATTGCATCCATTTTCAGTATAAAAAACGATGGAAAAACTACTTAAAATTGAGATCCGGCTCAACAATTCCCTCGATGATCAAAAAAAGCTTCCACCAGCCGCCGCAAGATGTGCTAGTGAAAATCGAAATTACACTAGCGTGTACGGACAGTGTCCCCCGGCCTTAATATCTCATATCCAACCTTACCTTAACAGACTCTCCAATTTTATCCATCGGCTCCTGTCCATCGGTGCCTGCTGCGTCCACGGCCCCGTTGGGCGTTTCGTTACCGCCCGGCGCTTGCTGAGGCGTAGTGGCGGCGGCGACGGCAGCAGTTGTTGCCAGCGCAGGCGACGGACTCTTGCGCGACGGTGGCTGATACTGGGGGCGCTGCACGAACATGTTGTCCAGGATGTGGTCGATGTTTTCGCCACTGTCGGCCGGCGCAGAGCCGCCGGCACCCTCCGCTCCGCCCTCGGCAGCATTCGCTGCCGTCGATTCGTCCCCGGTGGAGCGGCTGGTTGTTCCGCCCGATTTGTTCGCCGCACTCGCGCTGGCGGGCGTGGCGGCGGCTCCGGCCGGTTTACGATCCGGCGGGGCCAGAATCGGTATAGCGGCGGTCGGCCTTCGACCGGTGGGCAGTGGGCGGGGTGCTTGCGCTTGCGTCTGAGGTGCGTAGTACGTGATGCCACCGGACGGTTGGTACAGCGCGGTCGGCGGCGGCGGTCCACCGGGGCCTCCGGTGGGCGGACCGGCGACGACGGCCGATGGCGGTGGGCCACCGGGCACGGGCTGCGGCACGACACCGACGGCCGGTGCGTACCCGGTCTGGAAGCTGGCGGCGTAGGCGGTCGGGTACTGGGCCGGGCTAACGCCCGGTGCGGCCCCGCTCGGTGGTGGCCCGAGCGCGGGCACAAAGTTCATCGGCGGGGGCGGTGCACCACCGCCCGGCACGACGCCCGCAGGCGGCTGCGGGCCGGGCTGCGGCACGCTGGCAGGTTGTGGCGCTGGCAAGTAGGCACTGGGGGCGGGCACGGGACCCGCCAGGTACGGGGCGGACTGGGGCGGTTGCGGCGGCGGTCCTTGCGCTGCGTACGGAGGCGGTGCATACTGGGCTTGCGGGGGTGGCGGCGCCTGGGACGGTTGCTGTTGCGGCGGTGGTGGCGCCTGCTGCTGCTGCTGCGGCTGACCGCCGGGAGCGGCCGCGGTCACGTACTCGCCCGGTGCGGGTCCACCAGCACCACCGGGGGCGGGCGCGTAGTAGAGGGCCGCCGTCTGGTGGTACTGGACCGGTGCGCTTTGCCCACCCGGTGCTCCCTGCGGCGGCGGAGGCGGTTGCTGATGCGGCTTGCCGACGGCCACGTGATACTCGGCGGGCTGCAGCGTCATGGGCAGCCCACCGGGCGCCGGTCCGCTCTGGGGCAGCTGTTGCTGGGCGTACACCTGCTGCTGCTGCTTCTGCTTGTTGAGCTGTTGTTCGTGCTGATGCCGCAGCATCTGCTCCTGGTGCTGTTGCATCAGCTGGCGCTGCTCGTGCATGGAGGCGGCTGCTGCTGCCGCGGCGGCCGCAGCGGCCGCTTGCTGTTGCTGCTGCTGTTGCACCTGCTGTTGCTGCTGCACCTGCATCGCATTAACGTTGGCCGCACTTTCCATCGCGGATCGCTGCCGCTGTGTCGAGTATCGTTTCGTCGCACGAGGAACCTCCGCCGGCAGCATCTGCTGCTGATGTTGCATTTGATTAGCGACCTGCTGCTGCTGCTGCTGAACTGTCAACGGACGCTGCTGGCCACCGTACCCTTGCGGCATCGCTTGGTACTCCAGCTGCATGCGCTCGGACGACACTTGCTCTGTCGGCGGAGCGGGCTGTGCCACTATTGCGCGGGGTGAGATTTGAGATCGCTGACTCATCGGAAGCTGCCCACCGGCTGCGTTCGCCTGTTGCATCGGCGCCGATCCTGCGTACAGAGGCACATACTTCGAATGGTCCTCCTCCAGGTAGCCCTGTTTCATCTTCTGAGGCGGTTGGGACGGTTGCTGCTGCTGCTGATGAGGATGCTGCGCCATTTGGCCATGAATGCCGTAGTGCTGTTGCTGCACCCCGGCCGATGGCACCGAACCCAGCGAAGCCGATGTCGTCACCACGTTCATCATTCTGCTCTGATGGTTCGGGTCCGCATGGTGGATGCGTTCACCTCCAGGGCTGGTGCTGTTTCCATGCTGCTGCTGCTGCTGCTGCTGCACTGGGCCATGGTTGTTCATCTTGTTGCTATTGCTGCTGCCGGACAGTGCACCGGCACTGCTGCTGTGCATCATCGGAGCAGCGGCGGCGGCAGCCAGTCCCGGACTGCCAGCCGGTTGTCCCGATCCTGCCCCAGCTCCTGGTCCCATCGCTGCTCCACTGCCACCCGTTCCAGCTCCTGCTTCGCCATTTTTGTTTCTCGCCTGACCCTTGTACTGCAGCGAGTTCATCACCTTGTACTCCTTCTCCTTACTATTTCGCCCACCGCTGCCGGCGAGCTTGTTCTCCTTGTTGTGATAATTGTTGCGCGCGCCGCGCTCTTCGTTGCGATACCGTCCATTGCCGCCTCCGTACTCCGGCCGCTGCTCCCAATCGCCGGCCCGCTGCTCCTGCTCCCGGTCACGATCGCCACTGGCCGCACTCGCAGCCCAATCGCCCGACCGTACCCGCTCCGAACGGCCCATCGAGCGGTCCGGCCCGGCGCCACCCGCCCGCCGCACATCGGACGACTTCGCACGACCACCAGCAGCAACACCACCCTCCGTCCCGCCGGACTGCCTTCGCTGCCCGTCTACACCCTTCGGCGGGCCTTCCCGGCGGCCCCGGCCCGTCGCCCGACCACTCTTCCCGTTGGCGCCGCCCGCCAGCTCGGGGAACTCCTCCGGCCGCGGCAGCTTCTTGTGCCGCTGGTGGTGCTCCGCCCCGGACGACTTCTGGTACGCGTCCTCGTCCTCCCAGTTGCGCGTGTACCGGTTCGGGCCGCGGGCGTACCGGCGCTTCCTGCGCGCCTTCGGCGGCCCATCCTCGCTCCGGATGTCGTACCCGTAGGCGAACACCAGCTCGGCCTGCGATTTCGGGGCCTGCTCGCTCTCGTCGAACCGGTCGTGCGTCCACCGGTCGGCCGATGCCTGCCACTTCTTGGCCCCCTTCGCTCCGGCCCCACCACCGGTACCGCCACCGCCACCCTTCTCCGAACCGCGCCGCTCGCCCCCGTACATTCCGGGCGCTCCGAGCTCACCGCCTCCTCCGCCGCCGCCACCACCTCCACCACCACCGCCGCCGCCGTGCGAATCGCCTTCACCGAGCCCGTCCTCGTTCCGCTTCGACCGCTGCTCGTCCCCGTCCACCCCCGAATCGTCCAGATCGTCCTCGGCCGTCCGGTCGTCGTGCTCGTAGAACGTGCCCTTCTTCGGGATGTACTGCGGGTTGCTGCGGTCCTCGTCGTCGTCCACCTTGCGGCGGCTTTCCGCGTCCTGCTCCTGCCCGTCGCCGCTCTGCCGCTCGTGCACCTCGATCACATCATCGTCGTCCTCCTCGTCTTCCTCCTCCTCCTCCTCGGTACCGTCGTCCTCGTCGTCCTCCTCCGTACCGTCGTCATCCTCTTCGTCCTCCTCTTCCTCGCCACCGCTTTCCTCCTCCTCGTAATCGTCCTCCTCTTCGTCTTCCTCCTCGCCGCCGTCCGACGGTGAATCGGAGGCCGTATCGTACTCGGACTCGACCGTCGCCAGACCGCTCTGCTGCGAAGTGTCCTCCTGATTGGCTTCTTTTGTGTTCTGGAAAAAGGGATTTTGTATAATTTGTAAATTATTACGACGGTTTTATTGCTGATTGTTTTCTAGCGAATTTCATAGAACAATAAATTTGATTTCAACAACATGTATGTATCTGCGTGTTCCTTCACACATGATCATACAGGGTGTTCCAAGTCAGTTTCCAGTTTGAAATTTCATTTCCATCATAATAAATTTTTACTTCCTCAGTATGATTTTCAACAAATCTCTAGCTGAATTGATTTTACAATTCTTTTTTATGTGTTTAAAATCATGTGTAAAACGGAAATTTTAATTTTGATGCAAATACACAATTTGACCGCTGTTGAAAAACATCTTGGAGGCGGTGAATAATTATGTGCACAATCGAAAGTGACTTTGAAAACCTTGTATTCCAAATCGATCTGGTATTTCATTTCCATCATTTTTTAATTTCTTCAGCATGATTTTCAACACTTCAACGGGCTGTTGCCATAGTTTTTTTTTCACCGGGATTATAAGCCGAACCTCATCACCCGTTGACAGTTGAAGTGTTGAAAATCATGCTGAAGAAATTAAAAAATATTTTGATGGAAATGAAATGTCAGATCGATGTGGAATATCATTTTGCACGCGATGAATAACATAGTTTTGCATTCAAAACTGACTTGGAAAACCCTGTAAATTGGTTACAACGTTATCCAAACGTATTGCCTTCGTTAACACAAGTCTTTGCTGAAGGGAAATTGAAAATCAAAAGACCTCAACCCCTTAATTAATATGAAACTTGTTTTTACGTGCCTTTCATGCCGTTTATCGATATGTTTTCATCCGTTTTCCCAAATACAAAAAAAAAATCACGCCACAATTCGACCGAAATGTCTTTGCTAAACCAAAATTACCGTTTCGCTTTAGTCTGGCCGAAAAAAAACATTAAAACCGCCCTTCCCCCCTCGCAAACCTTCCATTGCTAAAACGAAAGAAAAGCCTCTCCCCCTTTTGTATGGGCTTTCCTTTCCGAAATGGAAAAGGGAAATAAGATGAAAACCAAAAAAAGGAAAAAACGAGGTAACCTAATTGGCAAACCTATTCGCCGGCGCATGGTTTCCCGGAATGCGTGCCGGAATCGTTAGCGCCGGCGCAAACACACGGCCAGAGTTGCGGGAAGAAAAGCGCATGAAAAAAAGCGCAGGCAAGCGTTACGATCGGCGACTTGGATCAACACCATCCGAGCCGACCGATGATGATGATGATGATCATGAGCATGCACTCTCTTCTACCGAAACGTATTTGAACAATGTGGTGATCGATTGATAGTGCAAAGCAGGGGGTGTGGGTAAGTGATCATCATATCTCTCCGATTGACCAAACAGTAACCATCATCATCATCATCATCATCATCACACCAAAGCGGGGCTGTTGAATTTACCATTCAAGCATGTAAACGCATCGGGCACCGGCTGCAATCTCTACCAGAGCAGTGTGTCCTCTCTCTCTCATTCTCCTTCTCTATGTTTCGATTGCCTTTCACTCGCGGGGCTAAGCCCGTTGCGCTGCCCCGTTACAGCGGCGGCTACGGCTGCTGCATATCAATTTTCACGCAAGAAAAATCGCTACAGCCATTTGTACAGCCAGTGCACGAAATCGCACATCTTGCCAAAGTACGGGAAACAGGGAGCAGAAGCAGCAGCAGGCGTTGCAAAAACAATGGCGACGCTTTTTGCTCTTACCAACCGGGGAGGAGTATAGCCGCCAGTGTATGTAGGAGAAATTTTGGTATTTTCACCTTCCCCGCAGCATGTGTGCGTGTTGGCCGTTAGAGCGAGGTAACAAAGGTGGCAATATGTCTCTCTTCATTTTTTTTTCTTCTCCACCCAATTTACCGGTGCTTGGACAAACCACATCTCGCGTTGCCGGGTGCCAAATCGAATTAATAACCCCCCGCGCTCTGCTGGCGGTTAACAACCGGGCAATTCATTCCGCTTTCCAGCCACGCGGCGTCACCTGCCGATGTGGGGCTGCAGCTGACTGAACGTTTTCCAATTTCGCCCTATCGCCCCCCAAAAAGCCGATCAAAGCGTGCGCGGCGTGTGATTATCCCAATAAATGCAGCGCTTCAGTCAAACGGTAAAGAAGAATTTTTATACGCTGCGCCACAACACTGCTGTCCGCACACGGTGCTGTAATAAATCACAGAAAAAATAAGCTTAGAAAGGGGGATATATCCACTACTACTACTAGCCCGGAACCCAGCAACGTTACACGTGGTAGCGAAGGAAAAACCAAAAGATGCCATCACTGTGCACACAGTTCGTGCTGGATGTGTCTAAGCATGCAACGTTGCGTACTATTGGAGGAGTCGGGAGGATGGAGCAGTTGGCTCATTGCTCCTTTCTCCCTGCTCGTTTAGCTCCCCTTCTTCTCTTGCTAGTGAGATGCTTCGCTGGGACGCTTGAATGCCCGCAATCCACACGCATGCTGTTTGCCACCCTAAAAAACTGCCTCTCCCCCTTTTTCCACTCGACGGGCCACCCGACACAGGTCCAAATTGCAATGCTTGCAGTTCCGCGCGCCCAGCCCTACTGCGTACGAAAAAACAAACAGGGGGTGGAAGAAAAAAGGTCAAGTTTGTTTATATACTGTTGTGCAATCTGCCCTTTGGCAGACAGATGTGGTTGCTTTCACCCGCGTTCCTCTGCTTGCCGTTCTCCTTCTTTCCCGCAAGGCCCAGTCCAGTCCGGAAATGTCCGTGTGGAAACTTACTTCTGCCGAATTGTCGGTAAAATCATCCGATTCCGATAACTTCTGTTGAGCTGGCGGTGTGGTTGTTGTTGTTGTTGTTGCTGCTGCTGCTCCTGTAGCTGGTGCCGATACTGCTGCTGCTGCTGCTGCCGGAGCTGGAGCTGGCACTACCGGAGCTGGCGGTAGCGGTGCCGGAACGGCCGCGGCTGCTGCTGCTGTGACGACTGCTGCTTTCTCCGACATTTCTCTGCCGACCTGGGATCGTGTGTGTGTATATGTCGGTGCGTTCGCGTGTGTGTGTCTGCCGATGAGCGTGCAGCTTTTCCTTTGCTGCGTAGGACGACAGATCGTCACCGCACCCTACTGCAACCCGCGTCCACGGCACTCTCCAAGCACTGCCGTGTACCGCCGGATCTCGGGAACGGAATGCAGCCGGTGCTTTCTTTCCCTTCTTTCACCTCCCACACACACACTGTGGCAACACAGAACAAAACACACTTTTCACCACCAAATCACGACCCCTCCCGCAATTCCACCCCACAAAACACCTGCTGCGGCGTATGAGCTGAGCTGCTCCGTGCTTCTTCTATTCGTTACGCGTGCGACGACACACCAGAGTACACAATCTTTTTCTACACGCCGTGCAGGGAAGCCTCCACACACCCCGTACCCGTTCCGGTCGGACAAACGGGACTGATGGGAGGGTGAACAACGCGGCAACACACCACCGCCGGAACACGTCTCCTGTTAGGAGAGGGGGCGGGGAAGTTTTCCGATTCGATTTACTACTCGTCCAGGTCCGGTCGACCGTGTGTGTGAGTTTCGAGAAGAGTTTGTGAAATCTGCACCGAATGATAAAAAACTACAGCGAGCGACCCGACTGGTGGTGGCTGGCTGGCTGGCGGACGCAATACTTCGCACTGAGCTGTCAAAAACCGCGGTAGCTGTCAAATGCGGCCGTACCGTACGAAGCGAGGTGAGTACATCGGGCAGCCACTGTGACAATCGTTGCCCTGGGGTGGATATTTTTAAATACTTTAATTGCAAAAGGCAACCATTGATTTTATTGATTTAATGTACAACTAACCAATAGCTCCTCATTTTGGAACGTTATTCAAAAATCTAATGCGCAAACACCTTCATGCGGCTAGCAATGCCATGATCTTTATTTAACGCCTGAAAGTATGCAATATGATACGCACTGAACGCCTGCAGGTATGCAATATGATGTGCTTGATTTGTGGCACGGGATCTGGGGCGCTTGAAGTGTGTTTTTGTTGCCTTTCTTTTTCATTTTTCCATATGAATGTTCTGTTATTATTTTTCACATCTCTATAATAAAATTCTAGTAAAGGCTGTTCAGCGCTTCTCTGCAGCGGATGCTTGGATGCTTTTTATTCAGGTCATAATCAAAAAATCATAAAACCACTTAGCAAAGCCATTATATTAATTTTCAGAACTGATGTTCTAAACTTAAGATACTTAAAACACACACTAATAACAATAATTATTTAATTTCAACACCATATTGCATATGCATATGGTAAGCAATATGGTCATTTTGCTAAGGAATGGAGATTGGCCGCTAGTTTCAGGGACCCTCATAAGCTTCAAGCCATTTTTATATTTAGGTATGGTTATCCGAGATGTTTAGGATATCGAACTAATGTTCAAGGAACTATTAAAGAAGCCGCAGGCGCAAAGGATTAGTAAAAATATGAGGCATTCAACTGAACGTTGAATCTATAACATCCGATCTATAACGGTCCGAATTTATGAACATGGCGTGGCAACATTTCTATACATGGTACATAAAAAAAATACTGTGCGCTTTTTGAACAATAAATAAAAAAGGAAAACCACTGGGCGCGAGAGTTCTTTGACGGGCCTTAGCTGAGACAGGTATAGATCCGAAAGGAGTCAGGATCTTTTCCAGGTATGGGTTCAGTGATAGTTCTGGTATAGGTATGGAACCTGTATGGGATCAGGATTAGCTCCATGGTAGGTATGGGTTCCAGATGTGATGACCTATGTAAGTTATTAACCAACTCTAAGACCCGGAATCAGTGTCAGCTTTGGTGCGGGCTATGTAAAAGTTCCGGGAAAGACATGGGTTTGACAACAGCACTAGGATCTGTATGGGGTTGGAACCAGCGTCTCTTTTTAACCATCTGTTACACATGATAATCTTTAGTAGCGATTCGAATCTTCAGTAGCGACAGTTACGATAAGAGGCAACTGTGAATTGAGTTATCTTAAAAAACCGTTGTGCCTTAATCCTGAATCTATAAAATATCCCCAACATCATATTGCCTAATCCTGTAACAGGGCCAAATTACCCAGTTGAGACCAAAATCGCGCTCTTTCGATGGAATTAATCTTCGTTAGTACAGTGCATAACCCCTCATTACGAGTACCTCTTGTAACGAATTTTTCGCATAACGAGCAAATCTAAATGCTCTACGAACACCCCTCTTAACGAATAAAATCTTGCATAAAGAGCAATTTCATTTTTGTTCCGAAATCGTGACCATTTCGAGAGTTTCAAAACTAAGAATCGTTAAATATCCTAAGCTATTTCCATAAGTGGGTAGTGTATAAGTGTGGAGGAAAAGCGATGGAGAGATGACACATTTACGCCCACTGCTAATCCAAAACTCCCGCGGTCATACAAAATTCGAAAAAAGCCAGGGCCGGCCGTGGACGCGTCCACTCCACGTCCAGATAACTCTTTTCAGATCAGATAGCGGAGCTGAGAATTTGTCGATAGGTGGGGTAAGTTAGGTAATTTCTTCAGTTTAATTGCTCCATTTCCGTCCTTCTTATTTGACAGGGCTCTCTTCGAGCTTCGACAATATTAGAGACTTGCATGCATTCTTGATCTACTTGCTCGTGAAGGCGAGAATTTCGATACTAAGAATTGACCAAATTGCATTACTGTGGCAAGTTGGAGGTGTTCCGTATGGTTGTGGTGCATATAATCTCAATATACCTGCGCTTTTCTTGACCTGGAACCACCTATTTAACTTTTCATAGAAATTCATAGAAAAGTTTTACAGTTTTCCACAGTAACATTATTTCATGAGAGGCCACACGGTAACAGCACTCATAAAACTTCCATTGTAATAAAATAAAATAGTTCCGTTTATTTATTATTGACAACATTAAAACACAATTCCCTAAATTGGCGCATAAATTACAATCTCATTTCCAACCGAGTTCTAAAATACCACCCGAGCCTTCCTTGAACGGCTCTGGTGTGAATCGTTCACCTCACCTGTCCTTTACGCCCGCTCGTTGCATTAAAATAAAACGATATCGTGTCGTTACAAACACGTTTGGCAGTCTGTGTGTAATTGTGTATGCGAATATTATTATTTTTTAAAAACACTTCCCTACAGTGTGTCCACGATGCGCGTGTTACGATGTAATGGCGTGGTTAAATTATATCACAACGTTATTTTAGCCAGCACGTAACAGCACGTTTTCTTCCTTTCTTGCTCTAACTGTTAAAACCATCTAACGTAAAAAGGGTATTTTAAAATTGAGGAAAAAAAACAATAGAGAACCGATGGCTTTCCTAGGATAGGCTTTTTACAACAACACTGTAAATCCGAACTCGGTCTCTCGGCATTCTAAATTGTACAGTAATTTGCACAGAAAGGTTAATAAATTAGCTAACTCCTACGGGGGGATGCGCTCATTTCCGAGCATCGCTTCTACAGCTTGGTTTCGTGACGCACCATACCATTTTTGGTACCGTACATGCGGAAACGCGTCGGTCGTGCACCATTGCCACCAGCTGCACCGCCACCGGGATGGTACGGTGGCAGCGCAGCACCAGCCGCCCCTTCCACGCCGCTAATTAGATCGAAGCTATGCACCGCTCCCGGTTTACCGACCATCCCGACTGGGCTACCGTCGCTGCCGGAAAGTAGGGCGGGCAGGGCAGGACTGCTACGGTCTCCCGCGCCCGTTAGATTGTACCCGTTCGCTAGCCCGATCGGCGCGTGAGGTAGGGGTGGTTGGTGAAGATTTTGAGGCGTTGCATTAAGCGTTTGTCGGCTAACGTTTCCCGCCGGTATGGCCTGTCCGTTCGTGAGCAGCATCGTACCGCTGGGCGATCCGCCCGGACCACCGGGACCCGCGTACATCAGGGCCATCGATGCGCTGATCGGTGGCTGTGGCATGCCTTTATTCAGATTGTTTAACCGTTGGCGAGGCAATGGCTGTTGGAGTAGCTGCTGTTGCTGCTGCTGCTGCTGCAACGATGGAACGTGATGGCCATTTGGTTGGAGGTTTGTGCACGGTGTGGCGTTTTTCACGCGTCGTTGCGAACTGGAGGAAAGGTTGGACAGCCGCTCCGACTCGTTGTCATCTCCACTGTCCACATCGCCATCGCTGCTGTTTGTGCTGGCAATGAAATGCTCATTCTTCACCTTGCGGCCCTTGTTTCGGCGGTAGTACTTGAACTCGCGAGGCAGTGTGTAGGAACGGGGTAGTGAGACCTGTAAACATACAAAGATTTGGAGGACATTGGATATGTCGGGTTAGTTTGAAGTTCATATATCGTAATTCTGAGACATACTCTTGGACTTTTTAAGTTACTAGTCACTGTCTAAAATCCTTATCTCGAGCTTAACCAGGTGCAGATTTTTTGTTTCTGGAATTAATTTTGGATCCATTTTGTCCCAGAAACAGATACCAACCCTTTCCCCGGGCAAGATCTGTTTCAAAAGCTATGTTGCTTCAGGAATTTATCAGCATCTATCCCAGTAGAGGAAATTATCGCAAACAATTTGAAGTCCTGGAACAGACTATGAACTTAACAAGACCACGACTTCATACAATCATTTTCCTAGACCTATACTGATCCAGAAACTGATATTGCAACTGATATTGGTGTGCCAAACCTGTCCTATCTATCAAACTGAACCTTTCCTATAGGAAGAACTGATGCAAACTCTGTCTTGTTTCAAGAACATATCACATCGCCTAGGTAGACATCAAAGCTATACCAATCCAGAAATTGACAACTAACTTATTCGCTTACTTAACTTAACTTATTAACTAACTTAAGATTTATTGCCCTTCTGATACGGATACTCCCAATCTGATGTCTATCGCAATTAGAATTTGATGTCTATCTCAAATAGAATTGTATGTATACCTCAATAGGATCTGATGTCTATCTCAATTAGCATCTGATGTTTATCCCATGTAGAATCTAATGTTTATCCCAAGTAGAATCTGTTGTCTCCCAATTTTGAACTGATCTTTATCAGATCTTAAGTTTAACATGCCAGCTACGCCGTAGCTATCTGTTACTGTACTAATGACGGATTGGGAACTGATCGCAATTCAATTCAATTCCTGAAATTGATCTCAAACGTATCAGATATGTCGAATGTATACAAATCCTTTCCATAGATATCAATCCAAACTTATATCAATCCAGGTCCTGATACCGTCTAGCACCTATCTGATCTAGAATCTGAGTAACTGATACTGAACTGTCTTGGAACTGATTCCAACTCATTTCCAATCCAAGAATTAGTCATGAAACCATAAAATACGTAATTTTGACCCTAACCTACTCCAGAAACGCATCCTGTATCATATTACAGTGCCTTAACCCACCAGTAATCAACAACACCTACCTGACTATCAATATCCGAAGGTATCCGATGATGTCCGTTGTGTCCATCGTCACATCCAGAGTTGTCCAGGTTCTCGTCTCCGCTGCTTTCCATCGGTTGATCACGTTCCGATTCTTGTAATCTACGAATACGACCACCCAAAAAATATAACATCTCCTCTCACACACTCCACCGCACCACCTACTCACCTAAAGTTGGCCGCCTCCCGGGCCACCCAGTCGAAGTAGATGCGCGAGTTCTCGAGATAGTGCGGGGCGAGCAGAATTTCCGGCGTCTTGGCCCGCTGCATGTTCTGTCGCTTGGTGTTGTTCAGGTTGTTGATCACACCGGCTCCGCTGGATCCACCGGCGGATCCGCCTGCTCCACCGACGCTCGCCACGATCGCCGCCATCGTGGCGGTCGCGGAGGTGCGGCCCGATTTGTTGCTACTGTTCGTGTTGTTCGCACTGCCGCTCGCCGACCCGGACGGGACCGGCGTCGTCGGTGTGCCGCGGCTGTCCAGCTTGCTCCGGGGCGGCGGCACCACATTGTACGGGAAGGGCAGATTTTCGGCGCCCGCATTCTCCGTGCTGCTGTACGTGCCGGACACCTGCCGCGGATGGTTCGCATCGGTGTACAGCCGCCCGTGCGCATCGTACAGGATGGCCCGGTTCGACTGCGCAATCTCCGTCGTTCGCGGGCTGATGGAGGGTGCCCGCACACCGGCCCCACTGCCGCTGCCACCACCGCCGGCCGCACCGTTGATCAGCCCGGCCGCCGGTGTGCTGGCGGCCGCATCCGCGTACAGATTCACAAAGTTGCCCCGATAGTTCTCGGCGAACGGATTGCGCGGGATGTTGTTCGGCAGTATCTTGGAGCGCGGCAGCACTTGGCGCGTGAGCGAATTGCTTTCGGTGGCCGAGATTTGCGACGATATCGGCGACATGTTACGGTTGCCCGCACCGCCTACGCCCGGTCCTCCCACGCCCGGTCCTGCCGACGACGATGCCGACTGCCCGGTGGCATCGACTAGCGCGCCCGCCGGACCGCCACCCCCACCACCCTTCAGGTTGACCAGCGCCGATATGTTGATCCCGTTTAGCCCGAAGCTGTTGTAGATCGGGTCGTAGTTGCTGTTGAACTTGTTCAAGCTATTCACATCGTCCAGATTGGCCGCGAGCAGCAGGTTCAGGTCGTTGAACGACTTGTTCGCCACGATCTCCGCCATATCCGGGCTGGACGTTCGCCACTCGATCGGATCGAGATCGATGTGCTTCTTGGCGCGCGGGATCGGTTGCCGCGGCAGCGTCGTTTTGCCCGCGTCGTCCCCGGAGCTGAGCGTGCCGGTACCGCCCGGCCCTCCCAGCTTGCCCTGCTTGATCTCCTCCTCGATGATCTTCAGCTCGGCCAGCTGCTTCTGCTTTTTCTCCTGCAGCTTCTGCTGGATGTTTACCCGCGAACCGACGCTGCTGCCTTCGTTCTCGCTCGAGCCGCCGGTGTGCGATCGTGGCAGCGGCCGCCGCCAGAAGGGGATGGCCATCGGGCCCATGTATTGTTGCTGAAGCTCCTGTTGCTGCTGCTGTAGTGTTTGCTGTTGGTGCTGCTGCTGCTGCTGCTGCTGCTGTTGATGTGAGAGCAATGGTTGTTGCTGTAGATACTGCTGCTGGTGCTGCTGATGGTGATGCTGCTGCTGCTGCTGATGTTGCTGCTGGTGTGGTGGAAGTTGCAGTTGTTGGTGGGATTGTTGCTGCTGAAGCAGCTGGCTCGTCACGGCATGATCGTTCACACCGCCCCCAGCGTTTGCATTCGGCGATGCAATCGCCAAGTTCGGCGGCGGCACAAAGGTGGTCGGTTTCTTCTTTTTCCGCTTCGTGGCCGCATTGACCGGGTTCGAAAAGCGGCAGTTAAACACACCCGGAATCGCGTGTGGATACTTCTGGCAGCCGTTGCCGTTCAGCGCACCACGCCCAACGCCTCCACCAATACCGCCGCCTCCCTTACCTCCGGCGCCTCCACCACCACCACCACCGCATCCCCCATCCATGCCGTGCTCGTGGCCGGCCAGGCAGCGGCATCCGTCCGGGGCGCAGTGGCCGGCGCACTTCTCCGCCACGCGTCCACCCGCCTCGTACCCGAGCCGGCGCACGTGGAAGTACCGGTAGTACACGACCATAAAGAACAGGCCGGCGGCAAAGCTGCCCAGCACGGACAGCGGCACCAGATACCACCCGTCCGGCCGGTTCGGCCACACGCCGACCATCCACAGGCAGACGAGCAGACAGTTTTCCGCAAACATTACCACGTAGAAGGTGAGCTGTAATGGTTTGAGGGAGGTGAAATGGAATTAGAACGCCAGGAAATTGGAAGTTTTGCGACCGACGGGTTTTCTCTTACCATCTTTTGCCGATGCCTCACTTCCTGCAGATTGATGTACGCAAAGATGTACACGAACGCAATCAAACCGCCGAGCGTCGTCTTCTTAAGCCGCGAAATGCGCTCGCCGTGAAACACGTTCTTGGGCGAAATCAGCCACAGAAACATTGAAAACCAGTGCAGAACTGAAAAAAGGGAAACAACATTAGCATACATTCCATAAACATCAACATTTGTCCCTCCCAATTCAGTGGATATTCCGATTTCGGCACTAACTATTGAAGACATTCGCTCGGCAGCTGCTGAAGTAAAACCATCCTAAGCTCCTAAGGTCCTAAGGTCCTAATAACATCCCGGAGACAACAATCTGGGTGTTTGAAGTAACAATCTGGGTGTTTCCCAGCTCTTTGGAAAAAAATCCTGAATATTTCCTGTCCATAAAAAAGGAAAAACGGATAGATCCTCAATTTCTATCTATGGGTCTATTTCTATACTCTGTTCAGCCAGCAAATTGTTTGAGTTGTTGATTCATAAGCACCTATTTTCTAGGGACTATTCTCCAACTCCACTACAACATGGGTTTACACCAGGTCGTTCTACAGCAACAAACTTAGTGCAATTTCTACATTACTGTTTTGAGAAGCGAGATAAAAGGGATGCAAATTGATACAATCTATACTGATTTTAACTCTGCATTAGTGTTGGGTAAATCTGATTCAGATGCATGAATCTAAATGAATCTTTAAAAATAATTCAAAGATACTGAAAATCGAATTCAAAGATTCGTGAATCTTAAAGAATCATCAAACTCAAAGATTCAAGAATCTCCAAAGATTCTAGGATCACCAAAGATTCATGAATCTCGAAAGATGTTTATATCTCGAAAGATTCACGAATCTCTAGGGATTCATAAATCTCCATGGATTCATAGAGCTTGAGCTTTTCATTATTCTTCTACTTGGAGTAACAACCTACGGGATCATGCCAGCCTATAGAGGCTTTCGAGACTTATTGGGAAGTACCACGCAGCCGGATAGTTTGTTTTGCTACGGGGAGACGGTCCATGCGAGGCTTGAAGCCCAGACAGGCATGTTGTTAGGCAGGATCGCGCAAATTCAATATTTTGATACATTTATGAATCCCTCGAGATATATGGATTTTAATGGATTTATGAATCTTATACATTCATGAATCTTTCGAGATACGAGATACGAGATACATGAATCCTTAGAATCCCATGAATCATTAGTCTTTGAAAAGTCGATTCGGATCACATGAAATCCAAAGATTCATGAAATCCAACACAACTCTGCATTTGATTGTGTTAATATTCAAATGCCAATCGCTAATCTTTGAAAAGCTTGGTTTCCACTCCGGATTAATTAGGTGGCTTGATTCCTACTTGGTGCGTCGCCCCCCGTACGAGTTAAAATAGGAGACAGTTTTTTCCGAAGAATTTAGCCGATCCGCAGGCGTCTCTCAGGGCAGTATTTTAGACCCATTATTTTTTAATTTATTTATTAACGACGTTGCAAAAGTAATGACTGAGTGTGACATGTAAATTGTTTATCCATCATTGGGGCCCTTCACGATTCTGCTCAGCTTTTTCCAGCCTAGATTATTTCAGTCTCAAAGCTAGAATTAGATTCGAGTACCTGTTTGAAAAATGGCAAAACAACAGGTCGTGTTTTCATTTATCCCTGAACATTCATTTATTTAATTGAACGTCGCTTTTTGACAGCACGGGTGAAAACTTTTGCTCAAACAGGCTTTCAAAAACAAGATTGACGAATACACAAAACACTCTTAAAATCTTCATTCAGAAGCAGAACCGATTAAAATCAACCTTCTAAATACATAAATCTTGTGATAAGCCTACCTGGATATTATACCCACTTTGATAGCTGTTCGAAAACTGCTATACAATGCAAACAGCTGACAGGCTGAAATTTCAGCCTACGATCTTAAAAGGGAAAGCGGCCCAATGTCAATAAATTAACCGTTATTTCATTCACTCGTTCTAGTGCTCCAATGACTCTATGTGACTCGGTACTAAGCAAGGCTAACAGAATGCTAGGAAATATTCTAAGGACAATAAGAATGTGCTACGATCCACGGTGCTGTTGTTCCACCGGTTGTATTGTTGTTTTGTACGTCCAATAATTTAGTATGCCTTCAGTAGCTTGGTTCCCCTGCACAAGTAACTAGAATTGACAAGCTGGAAAGGTTCACACGTATTGCAATAAAACAGCTTCGGTGGAGAAACACTGATAGCATTTCACCGTATAAAACTAGTTGCTCAGTGGGTATGTTTGATTTTAAACTACTGACTGGTCACATAGCTGCACCTCAATTGATTGGCTCTTGTCAATTTGTACGTCCCAAGTAGAAATTTAGGAAACAGACAATTTTTATACATTGACCATCGTTTGCGCTTGTATTGTGCTAGGGATCCTTTACTGTTGATGTTCAAAACTTTTAATGACTCCTCGACTATTACTCCTTTGATGTTACCAAATGTTTACCAAATTACCAAAAGCACAACCTCATACTAGGCGGTCCCGTGGTACAATCGTCAAGTCGAACGACGCAATAACATGCCCGTCATGGGTTCAAGCCTGAAATGGACCGTCATCTCCCCGAATTACTCACTTATCACCAGAAACACCCAGTGGCTGTACACGGACGCGTACACCGTCAGCGAGATGACGCGCGAAATGACCGTCCCGAGGCGCCACAGAAACTGGAAGATCACCCCGAGCCAGGTCAGCACCAGCCGGTGGACGTTCTGCAGCCGCACGTTCTTGCTAAAGCTGGCCAGCGCCCAGCACACGCTAAACAGCGACAGCGTGGCCGACACCATGTTCAGATCGCGGAACGTTTTCTGCTGCTGCTCGGCCAGATTCGTCTGCTGCACCAGCGCCGTACTCGGCGGCAGATGATGGTGGTGATGGCCCAGCGTTTTCAGCTTCAGTGCCGCGGCCAGCTGCGCCTCGCTCTGCAGCGTCACGAGCACGTACAGCTGGAGCAGCAGCATCGGGGCGGCCTCGCAAAACGCGTGCACCAGCCGCAGCATGCAGAGGTCGCGCACCTCGTGCTTCACGTGCCGCAGGTCGACCGGCACGAACAGCTTCGCGTACCGCCACAGCACCCCGAGCTGGGTGACGTGCAGCGCGAGCACTATGTACCGGCTGTACTCGGAGGTACGGGAGGCACCACCACCGCCGGGGGCCATTCTGCCTTCGGCCTCTTCGCCCCTTCCGGCCACGCTCTGGCCGTTGGCCGCATTCAGGCTGTTTGGTTTCTTTTTCTTCTTCTCCAGACTGCTGCCACTGCCGGGCGCGTTGGCTTCCGCGTCCGGTGGCCCGGTGCTCGAGGCGCTGGCATTGCGAATTTTACGCTTATTCAAGTACCACCGGATGGACACAATCTGTAAGTGTAAAAGAGAGGGATTAATGATTTTTTTTAAATAAATTTATTTAAAAAATTGCCTTTTCACTGCCAACTTACCTGTGAGATTACTAGCGAGAACGACACGATCACGATGACCGCCGCGAAGTAGGCGAACTTCTGCCGCTCGTACAGCGCGTACCCTAGCACCACATCGAACACGACGTCACAGAAGTAGCCGGCCAGTGAGATCACATTGAACAGCACGTCGCAGAGGGGCAAAAATTCCGTCATGGCTTTACTTTTTGCTCTCACCCTCCTACCCGCTCGTGTGCCTTTGTAAATTACGAAATGTACGGATTTGCAGCGGGGCTGTAAAACTTGTTCTGTTCGCCGATCGATTGCCGGACCGGGAATCGATTCATCGAACGTTGTGGTTTGTTTCTGTAGAAGAAAAGAAAAAAAAAACGATTTAATTTACATTCTCTTCTCGTGTTCCTCAAATGTGCATAATATTAATGCAACAAACATATATGCTTCGCACATTTGTGCTCGCTTTCTCACACTCGCTGTGGGGGGAGGGGGCTCTAGAACAATTCCCTGTTTCTCTTGAGCTGAGTGATTGCTCTGCATTTCAATCAATCGCCGTTGTGGCGTTTCTAATTCTGCATGCAAGTCATGCGGAATTGCATGACTACCTCTAGGAGGGGTTGTTGTTTCTTCGTTATGCATGTAGAGACGAAGCTTTGGAATGCTTTCGCCCCTTTCTAGTAGGTTTTTACTTGTAATTCACACATTTTAAACAGATTCTAATGAGTGTTTTATATGTAGAGAGTGTTACCAAAGATGATACAATACCAGTTATTGTTATGAAGTCTCGATTTGATCAAATCACTAAGAGAAGAACTTGTACAAGAGAAAATTCATTGAATCAGAAAAGAAAAATTATACAAAAAAAACTATTTAGATCCTTCTCATCGTTGTTTACACGTATGCAATTGAATAACAAATAATATTGGTTAAAACAATAGTTATCGTCTTTATTCAATATTAAGTAAATTATGTCAATATTCACTTAAGCAATACGGCATTTTTAGAATAAAAAAAAAGTTATTGTCTTTATTTCCTTCATTTAACAGCGTGTACGTATTAATAAGCGCATTGCTGAACGAAATATATAGAAATATGTAATTTTACATTTTTATTTTGTTTTTGGTGAGCTTTAAATTGAGCTGTTTTCCAGTAAAGATGGATTCCCAAAAAGAAAGAACTCAAAGAGAGAGGTTTTCAAAAGGTATT
Organism: Anopheles bwambae; assembly: GCA_007018985.1. Lineage (NCBI taxonomy): Eukaryota > Metazoa > Arthropoda > Insecta > Diptera > Culicidae > Anopheles > Anopheles bwambae. The sequence continues at coordinate 43,683 of SIXB01000471.1, forward strand.
AATTATCCACTTCAAACCATTTTAAATATTTATTTACTTTATTTAACATTTTTCCAGCAGCAGCACGTCTGTTCTCATGCCTTTTTAATTCTTCCAAAATTAAAATATACTTTGAAACGTTTGATGGACAAAACTGCTTGATTAGATATAGAAACAAGCGACAAAAGAGACTCTGTACACATTCTACGTTATCGAGTTTTCTCGCTTAAGCAAGTTCAAATCTGTATCTGCTTAGCTTCATTGTCACTAAAAGATTATTGGTACAAAAATGCCGCTTTGAAAGGTTTCACGCCAACGATTGCATTCAAAAGACTTCAACGGGATGACAAGCGACGAACCCGACGGTTGTTACACATTGCAAAACGATGTTCATTGCGCTTGTAATTGTAATTTAAAAAAAAAATACACCAGCACATTGTAATGTTTCATTGATACCGATCTCGCACGACCAGATGAGCGTTACAAAGCGTGTGCGCTTTCAGCTCAGCGAGCGAATAAAAATCAGAAAAATCAGAGTGTGAAGAAAGAAAGTTCGCTCCAAACGGTTCCCTCCTCCCTTTAGCGGCACATTACTACCCATCGTCGACAGATGGGCGCGCGCGCAACATGGGAAAAGAGATATCAAACGGAAACATAAAACTCGCACACCGGCGCACCGGAGATAGCACACATCATTTACATTTCATTGAATGCAAATTAAATGATACACCGAGGTGGTGGTGGTGGAGCGTATAAAAAAAAACAAGAGAAAAAAATGGAAGCCAGGCAAGGGAAAGAAGAAGAAGGGAAGCAGTGAAACTAATCGAGCAGATCAACAGTTTTATTTGAATACGGGATGATGATGGTACAAGTGATAGCACCGGAAAACACTTTGTGTTTTTGCATAAAATAACACGTACCTTTAATTTTTATGCTTGCCGCTGCTGCTCTGGTTTTCTATCTGACTGATTATTCACCTTATCTGGAGGGGATTCGTTTCAAACGGTTGCTTTATGGGTTGTCACACAAATAAATATCGATTCTTCACTTTCTTACTAACTTGGTTTACTTGTATAAATGCACAGTTTTGTTCACTGGTCACACCACTTCATTTCCAACTGATTCCGGCGGGTGTAATGGCACAACTGCACCGCAAAATATCATTTGCCACTGCTCTCCGCGCGATGCTGCATGATCGATGATCGGATATGATCGGCGCTACCATCGACCTTTCGTTACCAGGACAGGGCAACGCGTACCATCATTAGCCCCTTTCTACGAATTACGCTCGAATTGCACTTTAATTCGCTTCCCGATAAGCAATTAGCTCAACGATTAGCGTGCATGCGGGACGGACAAAAATCGATGCGCATACGACACTGGTCGCCATTGGGGGCTTCTCGGATTCTGCAAGCATCGAAGCAAGCGTGCGCCCAACCAGAGCATAACAACTCCAGAGCAGCCAATGTTGCAAACAAAAAAAAACCGCACCGAAATTCACGCACCACTCGTCGTACGGTGGGATTTTTGAATCATTTTTTTTGTTTCACCCGGTCTTCCGGTCGTTTCGTTTCGTCGCCTGCTCACACACTTTGTCACACAAACACGCAACGACGTTGACCCGACCCACCCCCCTTTCCGCTCGCTGGCAGGGCGACGGGCGCTTCAGGAATTCCAACAATTTCACATAAACAAACGGTTTTTTCTTCCACCAATACCATCACACACGTCGCAGCACGTCGAAAGCATTTCTTCAGCTTCACCACTTACACACACACACACACACTAGCGGGCGTTATGCTGGCAGCGATTTTTAGCCCTGTAACACACAAACACACACAAAAGAGATGTTGAAGTCGAGGCACGATCTATGCAGGGGCTGCTTTTGACACACGGGAAGAGGGAAAGTCCTCCAGCCGCTCCGGATTTTTTTTTGAACTTTTCTTATTATTTGGAAATATTCCTTTACGATTGCTCTGCGCCTTAAGAGAAGCTTCTCAACTGCGGCAAGCAGGCAAGGTGCGGGCACAGTTGACGTGTTTCGATGGCTACTGCGCTCACTGCCCACGACATCCAACATCGAACCACCCCGAAAGCGGAATGAAGTAACGAGAGTAGCAGAGCTCGCCCCCTCCACTCCGCGATGGCACCACTGCTGGAATGTGGCGCAGACTGTGTACGCCTTTCCGGAAGGTTGTTTAAGACAATTTTGCACACAAACTGATTTTCACCACAACATACTTTTTCTTTCTCTAGTTAGCAGCAGCAGCAGCACAACATTTTTCCTTTCTTCTTGTACTTTACCACATACCACCAGCCCATGCACACACACACATACACACCCTCGTAGCGCAATTCCCTTCTCCACCAGCTACCAGCAAGCGAAGGCACCTTTTTATGCTGCTTGCATCACTATACCTTTGGCTAACTTTGCTTCCTTTCGGATTAGCACGCGATCACACGACGGAGTCCGGTTAAGTGTTGTTATTTTGCGCTGGTATGTGCACTGAAAATCTGCACCCGAGAGAGCTGTCTGTACCAGGACACGATCGCGCGACTCAACAACCCTTCTCAGCAGTTGGACCGATCTTCTGGCACCAGGGGGAAGGGCGAGGAGAACAGTGCGCTGTTCGCTTCGGACGTTTGGATGTTCGAAAAATTCGGCATGAAATATTTCACACCACGTTCGGTGGTCGGTTTTTTATTTTTATTGTTATATTTAAAACATGCAAGTTGTTTTGGTGTAAAAGTGGCGAATTTTTACTTTAATTTTATTACATTTTGTTAATATTTTCTAATTTAACACACCCGCTTTGGATTTTCAAAACGTTCAGGTTCGAATTTGATTTGACAGTCAGTGTGGCCAGATTTTATTGGCGGTTTTCGGTAGGAGCACCAAAATTGTATCGGTAGTTTTCGGTATTTTTTAAGAGTTGAGTAACTCTGCAAGGTAGTTCCACTTTGCATTATCCGGAGTCGTTGGGAATCGCCCAAAATTGCCCGGAGTCGTCCGGAGTCGTTCGAAGTCAGAGTCGTTCGGAGTCGGAGTTGATCGGAGTTGATCGGAACTGCACGCGCAAAGTGAAAGACAAAAAAACCACAACGAAATGAAATGCCTGATCACAAGCACATTAAATCTAGACTCCTGTTGACTCCGACCGATTCCGATTCCGATCGACTATACACGACTCCGAATGATTCCAACTCCGATCGACTCCGGACAACTCCGGCTCCAAACCACTCCGAACGATTCCAAATGACTCCGATTCCGAACGACTCCGAACGACTCCGGACGACTCCAGGCGGCTCTGGTCGATTCCGGGTGACTCCAACTCAGAGCAAATCTAGTGGTTCCGTTTTGTCGGAGTCGGAATCGGACTAACATTTGTCGGAGTCGGATCGAAGTCGTGGGTGCGCTTCAGAGAGCACATCACTGTTCGGAACAAGTGCCGCTCTCTAAATCGATATTTCTGGTCACTTTGATTGACAGCTCCCGGTTGTGTCCGATTTGACGTTTGTTACAGTTGTTTACAAATATTGCCAAAAGAACGAAAATATCTTTTATTCGCGTCCCGTTTGCCTACGCGTCGAGTGATAACAATTTAACCAATTTGCTCACACCATCGGTATGCCTTCTGGCCTTTGATAAAACACGCAACAAACAATCGCTTGGCTTATGTAAAGCTTGCAAACGATAAACGTTCTGCTCATCCGCTTTTCCCTTTGTTTGCAGCTCCACCTTGTTCGGGTGAGTGCTCCGTGTTGAGTAATCCATCCTCTCCATCCAATCTCGCACACCTGCCAATTTCTGGCTTGCTTGCCAGTCAGCCCCCGAGCGACCAGCGAAAGTTTCCAGCGTTTCCACACGTGAATGAAACGGCTGCTAGCGGTGCTTATCGATCATCGACTGTTGAAAAACTTTAGCCGTTGCTTCTACCGGGGCCTGCCGCAGAGCAAACATGTTCCACCGGGCCACTGGCCGATAGCGAACAGTATGGACGGCAGCACTAATGGCAGTTCGGCAACGCCAACACGCAACAAGCAGCGGACGATGCGCAACCTGCACCAAAATGGCCAGTACAGCGCGCATCGACGGTGGGAAACGGTTGCCAGTGGTGGAGCTGGTGGAGGTGGTAACAGCCGAAACGGCTCCTCTTCCACTTCCGGTCCCCGGGATCGGTTCGAGTTTACGCTCATGAACTACAACATACTGGCGCAGGACCTGCTCGACTCGCACGCCGCCCTGTACGGGGATCACGATCCGGAAGGGCTTCCGTGGGAGCTGCGCTGCAAGCGGCTGCTGGCCGAGATCAACACAATCAAGCCGGACATCCTGTGCCTGCAGGAGTTGCAGGAAACGCACGCGGAATCGTTTTGCAGCGGGCTGCCGCAACACTACGCCATGCTGTACAAAAAGCGCACGGGCAATGACAAAACCGACGGCTGTGCGCTGTTCTATCGTCGCGATCTGTTCGAGCTGGTGACGCACCACAAGGTGGAGTTTTACCAGCCGAAAGTGAATGTAAGAGAGTGTGTGTGGTGGGAGGTGTTTTGCTTTGTTTTATTGTTGATTTTCATTTGATTTCTTTTCGCAGAAACTGAACAGGGAAAATGTAGCGATTATAGCAAAGCTAGCGCTGAAAGCGAACCCACGAGCGAAGCTCGTCATCTCAACGACGCACCTGCTGTACAATCCTCGCCGACAGGACGTCCGGTTGGCGCAGGTGCAGGTGCTGCTGGCCGAGCTGGACCGGCTGGCGTTCAGTGGCACGATGCCGAACGGCATACCCCGGTACGAGCCGGTCATACTCTGTGGCGATTTCAATCTGCAACCCTTCACCGCACCGTACGAGCTGCTAACGAAGGGCTTCCTGCGGTACGATCGGCTCGATTCGCGGTCGCTCCAGCCGGCCAACTCCTGGCACGGGCATGTCGAGCAGGTGGGCAAGTATTTCCTACCGCCCGCGCTCGGCATTACCGACAAATGTCAGCACACGACACTGCGCGACCGGGAAAAGGTGCACCGGGACGTGGTACCACCTTCCCACCTGACAAAGGTATCTGGCGTCACCTTTGCTGAATAACAAATGAAAATGATTTTAATGTTTTGTTTCGCTTTTTTTGTTTGCTCAGCTCTATCACTCAAACCATGAAAAGGAGGACGGTGAGCCGGGCGGGAACGGCTGTCCCTCCAAGGAGCGCTCCTCCTCGCGCAGTGAATTCTCCTCCGGTGCGCTCACCCATCAGTTCGTGTTTAGCTCCGCTTACCGCCATTACGGGCTGGATAGTGCGCAGGACCGGCGCCAGGCGACCACCTTTCAGGACGAATGGATAACGGTCGACTATCTGTTCTACACGCCGTACCGTTCGGTGGCCGAGTGTACCCGCCAACTGCCGAACTGGAACCTGGAGCTGCTGCAAACATACTCGCTGCCGACGGTGCAGCAGTGCGGCCGGGAGATCGGGTACATACCGAACAGGCAGTACGGGTCCGATCACTTTTCGCTCGCCGGTCGCTTTCTGCTGACCGTGCCGCGGGAAGACCAGTGAGCGGCGTCACGCGCGTGTAGCTTTTGTTTGAATGTTTGTGCCGGGTGTGAGTGAAATAGAACTTGTTTGATTTAGCCGACACGTGAATATGACGCTGACGGGAATTTGGTTTGCCTTAAAGAATTAACAGTTTTTTTTTTCTATCCTTGGAGACTTTTTCACAAAATCTTTGACAACGCATGACTTCAATTCGGGAGCTATTTTCTACCTCTCACTAGCCTTACGTTACTGGTTGAGAACCATAGAATAGAATTAGGATCAGTTTTGATACATCAAACACACACCACGACGCACTTAAAACGGTTGATAAAACGGATGTTAAAAACGAACTCAGTTTTGTTGAATAAAATCCTTTCTGCTATTAGCAGAACCGTACAGAAAGAGCAGAGCAGAGTCTGATTGAGGAGCTTCAACGGTACATACGGTCTGTGAAGATGTAAAATGAGTTAAAGTTCCAGAATGCATATCATTCGTAATGCTGTTCCAGCTCTCCAGAATAGGTTCAGTATTACAGGGTTTTCCGAGTCAATTTCCAATTCCAACAAAATTTTGCATTGCCTGTGAGATGTTTTTCAACAGCTGTCAAATATTGCATTGGCATTACAATAATTTTTCTGTTCTTCCACATGATTTTCAACCCATCTCAAGCTGGATAGAGATTGACAGTTCTGATTTGATATGTTGAAAATCATGCGTAAGAACTGAAAATTTTTTGTTATGCAAATACAACATTTGACAGCTGTTGAAAAACGTGCTTCAGGCGGTGAATAATGATGTGCACCATCAAAAGTGACGTGGAAACCCTGTATTATCCATGTGTGTGTGTTTTTTTAAAATTCGAATTTTGGGACTCCGTTCTCGAGATCATTTGTTGGAGTTTGACCTGTTTAGCGCCCGCACAGAGGCAAGTTCGTAGCTTCACCACCAAAACAAATCTTCCGATCAGTATCTGGAATTGTTAAGGTTTCAATGTTGATTCTTGAACCGGGCAAAGGTTCTTTTTCAGTTGTAGGACAGATTTGCAAACCAGCAAGATACGGTTGACATTCGCTATAGGCACTATAGCTGTTGGGTTTCATGAATCATTCGTTGATATTCATTCATATGAATCCTCAGTCTCTCAAGATTCACGAATCTTCAATGATACATGAATCTTCAAAGATTCATGAATCTCTAAATATACATGAATCTCCAAGGATTCTCGAATTTCTAAAGATTTATTAATCTCCAAGGATTTACGAATCTCTAAAGATCCATGAATCTCCAAGGATTCACGAATCTGTAAAGATCTTCTCAAGTCTTTAGACTTGTATGATTTTCAAAATATTGAATTTGCCCTATCCCATCTAAAACATGTTCGTCGTGGATTCAAGTCTAGCATGGCACCGTCTCCCCGTAGCAAACTATCCGGCTACGTGGTATTTGCAAAGAAGTCTCGAAAGCCTGTATAGGCCGGCATGACCACGTAGGTTGTTACGCCAAGAATAATAATAATAATTAAAAGCTCAAGCTCTATGATTTTTTAGAGATTCATGAAGCCCTTGAGATTCGAGAATCTTTTGAGACTCGTCAATCTTTGAAGATTCATGTATTATTGAGTTTCATGAATCTTTGTGATTCATTAATCTTTGATATTCATGTATCTTTCCAACCGACATTCATTGAATCATTCGAACGATTCTTTCCGATTCATGAATCTGAATCAGATTAGGCACTAGTTTCAGATATAGATCAAATTCACGAGCCAGTTCCAAATAATTAAAATTATTCCAAAATTAAAACACACACTATTTAAAAAAGAACTGCATTTAAGGCATCGTTTATTATCAGTCATGGTTCATTTTGTGTGTAAGATAATGCACTTTTTTCTGATTAGTCTGTAAAAGAATACTATTCCGGCAAAAAGAGGCCGCCCGCGTTGTTTAAAAAATACTGACACGAACACGATTGTAGATCGCTCTGATTTGTGTAATAAGGAATGTTTCGATCCGCGCTGTATATGGCTTTCCATCTCATACTAAAACGCCGTCCGGCACTCATCTTCCTCCTCCTCCTTCCCCTCCACATCAACGTTTGCGCTGCATCATAAATTGTGCGTATCGTCACTGGCCGTCGACGTGACCATGACCTCCCGATTTTCGTACGCCCAGAACTTGTGGAACTCGATCAGTATCGAGACAACCGTTTCGCCATGCCCGCACCGGATCAGATCCTTCAGCGTGATGCGGGTCGGATCCTCCGGCTTGACCATGTCGAAGATTTCGTCCTTCACGTCGTCAAAGTTGATCGGTTCGGCCCGGTGCGCCGACAGCTCCTCCTGTATGCCCTTGAAGAAGTAGTTGAGCGTGAACGCGGTCAGGTAGCCCTTGTGCTCCACGTCCAGGATGCGGAACAGATAGTGCAGGCTCTGCGGCTCGCCCCGATTCTCCAGCGCCAGCACAAAGTCCAGGTACGTTTTGTAGTCCATCTCGCCGTCGTACGTCAGACACTCGGCAAACACGCGCTCGAGAAAGATGGGCGTCAGCGTGCCCGTCCCATACCCGATCAGCTCCTTCTTGCTCAGCATGCCGTTGTGGTCCTTGTCCAGGTTGAGGTAGTGCCCGTACACGGACAGTGCCGACGGTGCGGAGAACCAGTTCAGCTCCTGCGCATCCTTCGGTATTTCCTCGTCGCGCAACTCGAGCAGATCGTCCAGAAAGCTGCACGTCAGCACGTCCCGTATGCGGATGCGGCCCGTACGCAGCGGGTCGAGAAAGAAGAAAAATTTGCGCACCGTCGTGCAGACGTAGAAGCTGTGGAACGATTTCTCCAACCCCTCCAGCTGCGGAAAGGTCGGTATCAGCTCGAGAATGTACGACTCCATGTCCGACTCGCTCAGGAAGCCCTGCCCGGTGTAATCGTAGAGCGAGAGACCGATGCGGGTCTGCTGCAGCCACACCTTGCGCATCGTGTAGTTGAACAGCGAGATCACGCTGATCTTGCCCGGGTTGCCGCTCGATGCGAGCAGCCGCGCGAAGGTCGTCGCGGTAAGATAGCGCCGAAACTTTTCGCCCGCGATCGTGCCCACCTTGCAGTAGTTCTCGTAGTTGATGTACTGCTCCTCGCCGATCAGTGGCGGGCTGTGGTGCTTCTCCAGCAGGCTCCACAGCAGCTTGAACTCCGCATTGTCCAGCAGCTCCTTGCTGCGCTTCTGCAGAAACAGTGTGCGCGCCTCTTCGCGCAACTTTTGCGCCAGCGAATCGGCACTCTTCGGCAGCTCGAAGTGGAACCGCGGAATGTAACGGTACGTGTCGACCGTTTGCGTATCCGGCTGCGGTTGGTCCGGTGCCGCGGTGGGTGGCTTTTTCTTTGCTAGCTCGGCACGATACTTCTGGAACAGTATGTCCTCGATCTCATCGTTCGTTTTCGAAGGGTACTGGCGGTGAAGAGCTGTTGTGCACAGAGAAAGACATTGAAAGGTCACTTTTTCAGCAATGCAAATAGAAGAAACCTTACACTTCTCTTACGAAACGTACCACTTGGCTTGATTTTATCGAGATTCGACAGCAATTTTTCACGGAAATCGCTCATTTTGTACGAAATTTAAGCGATGGAATGTTGGTGGTGTACGTGCTGCATCTCGTATTGTTTGCAAACAAAAATCGCATAGCAACGCGGCCCAAGTAGCAGAAACGCTTCGTTCGTTGCGCTTCGCTTCAGCACAAACGGGGGCACACGGGTGATTTCAAAATGGCGGTTGGTGTAACGGCTTCTTGTATGAATTTGGTTTTTTCTTTTCATGATCTATTTTTATGTAACAGTTTATTATGTTCTATTCAGAACTTGATATATGCTGATCATATAGATGTAAAAAAAAAAAAACTTGCCAAAGGTTCGGGCAAGTCAAAAGAACCAAAAAAGCAAATCACATAAACTGAGTAGGCTTGATAGGCCCTTCCAGAAGTGACGTGCAGATTAGTGATGTGTTCTCTGGAGCGCACCCACGAGTTCGATCTGACTCCGGAAAATGGGAACCACTAGTTCCCCCAGGAGTAGGAGGCGTCTGGAATCATTGTTGTCTGTAATCATAGTCGTCTGGGCAGAGTCATCCGGAGTCCTCCGGAGTCGTCTGGAGTTGTCCAGAGTCGTCACGAGTCCAGAGTTGATTGGAATCATAGTCGTTAGGGTCGGAGCCGTCCGGAGTCGTCTGGAGTCGTCCAGAGTCATCCGGAGTCATTCGGAGTTGTCTAGAGTTTACCGGAGTTGTCCGGAGTTGTCTGGAGTTTACCGGAGTTGTCCGGAGTTGTCTGGAGTCGTCCGGAGTCGTTTGGAGTCGGAGTTGTCCAGAGTCGTCCGGAGTTGTCCAGAGTCGTCCGGAGTTGTCCAGAGTCGTCCGAAGTTGTCTGGAGTCATAGTCATTAAGGTCGGAGCTGTCCGGAGTCGTCCGGAGTCGTTTGGAATCATAGTCGTCAGGGTCGGAGTAGTCCGGGGTCGTCCAAAGTTGTCCGGAGTCGTCCGGAGTCGTTTGGAGTCGCAGAGTCATCCGGACTCATAAGGAGTTGTCTGGAGTTAGCCGGAGTTGTCCAGAGTCGTCTGGAGTTGTCTGGAGTCATAATCGTTAAGGTCGGAGCTGTCCAGAGTCGTCCGGAGTCGTTTGGAATCATAGTCGTCAGGGTCGGAGTAGTCCGGGGTCATCCGGAGTCGTCGGGAGTCGTCCGGAGTCGTTCGTAGTCGTCCGGAGTTGTCCGGAGTCGTCCAAAGTCGTTTGGAGTAGTCGGGGGTCATCCGGAGTCGTCTGGAGTCCAGAGTTTACCGGAGTTGTCTGGAGTTGTCCGGAGTCGTCTGGAGCTGTCCGGAGTCGTTTGGAGTCGGAGTCGTCCGGAGTCTGTCGGAGTCAACCGGAATTATACGGACGTCACACGAAGCGTAAACTTTGGCGTAAATTGAATTTCAGCCATACAACCCTGAAATCTTTTGACAGGAAGTTTACGCTCTCCCATACAAATCAAGCGTAAACTTCCTGTCAAAAGATTTCAGGGTTGTTTGGCTGAAATCCAGTTTACGCCAAAGTTTACGCTTCGTGTGACGTCCGTATTAGAGTCGGTCGGAGTCAACTAGAGCTGTCCGATGCAATGTGCTTGTGACCAGGCCTTCCATATCGTTGTGTTTTTTGTCTTTCACTTTGCGCGGCACTTCGTATACAGACCATTATTTCGAAGGGCGACTCCGGATTGACTACGGACGACTCCGAACAACTCTAGATATTGCTGGGAGGACCGACCTTCCGGAGTTGGTTCCGAAATTATCAGAGTCGGATTGTAGTCGACTCCGGAATTTTGCCAACTTTACCTATCACTATTGTAGATCCTATTATGATTGTCAATTTCTCAAGGTTATTTTCCACCAAAAACGCAAGCGGAACACTTTTCACGATTCCATTGAAATCCCCCAATTCGGATGTTGGTCAGCAAACGAGTACGCCCGGGAAATGTGTAGGTTTAGCAAACATTTTTTAAGCACAGCAGTAGCAGTTTAACGTATTAATTCCATTCCAATCACGCACGGTTACAGTGTTTCGTGGTTAGTGAAACTTAGCACGTCCTATCAATTGATCACACATTCGCACCGACGGCTCTATCTCGCCCCTATTACGCCTATCACCGTCATTATCTATCACCGTTCTGTTTATCTATTCTGTCCAAAAATTTTATTACAAAACTTGCCGTTTTCCCCCCCAAAGTATTACGTCCATACACAAGCACACACACACGCGCGCCTACGGTGATAGCGAGGAGCTTATCTTTTCTTCTGCTCTACTTCAGGTTGCCATGAGTCATTAATCAGACCAATCGATTTTTCGGCGGCGGCCGCTTTCGGCCGGTCCAGGCTCCTGCGCTTGATGCGAGCGTACGGGCCGACGGCCGGATCGGTAATGAAATCGTACAGCACACGCACCCACGAGGTGTGCTGCGGCATCGTTTCGTAGTACTCCGGCGCAATCTTTTTCAGCTCGGGCAGGCGGCTCCCCGGGATGGCCGGAAAGTCGTGATGCTCGTTGTGGTAGCCCACGTTAAACGTGATCCAGTTCAGTGGCCCATAGTACGAGTACGTTTCGAAGCCCTTCGCGAACATGTAGTGCTCGGCAATGAAGTGCCCGGCGACGGGATGTAGACCCATCGCCAGCACCGAACCGATCAGCAGGTACGCCATCATGCGCCAGCCAAACACCAGCACGACCAGCGCGTTGAACGTCAGCTGCACCGCCGTATTGATCAGCTCCAGCTTCGTCACGGGCAGCGGATTCACGAACAGGGGCCGCAACCCGTAAAAGAACGGCTGCAGGCAGACCCACACGAATTTGCCGAACGTGGTGCAGAACAGCTTCGCCTCGACCAGCGTCGGCACGTCCGGGTCGAGATCGTCGTCCGCCAGGTGGCGATGGTGCAGGTTGTGATACTTTTTGAACGAAACCGACATCGGCACACCGATCGGTAGGTTGCACCACATGCCGAAGTACCGGTTCGCCAGCGGGCGCGCGTACCCGAACGCCATGTTGTGCGATATCTCGTGGTTCGCCAGCATGAGCGAGTGGTTGATGACGCCCCCGAAACAGTACGCCACCAGGACGATCACCGGCCAGGACTGGTGCTGCATCACGTACAGCATGGCGATCTGCGTCAGCACCATGGCGGAGACGATGTACTTGAACTTGGGATCCGGCCCGAACAGCTTCTTGATGTGCGGGTACTTTTTCACCATCTCCTGCCGGCGGCGGGTGTGCGGCTGGTCATCGTACACCCACTCGAAGTCGGTACGCGAAACGCGTTGGCCCATCGTGTTCGTTTTTCCTTCTTTTTTTTCTTTTCTTTTGAGCCTGTTAGCGGACACTGCCGGACAACACCTCAACGGTCCAGGTGCTAATCCCTCCGCGGTTGGGGCGCTTGTCGTGGTGTCGGAACGTTTGCCCAGCTCACACTGCACCGATAATTGGAACGGGCCAAACCAAACCGCGGAAACCCACTATCCACTGCCGCGGGAAAAGATAACATTATTTTCTATCGTCTGCTTATCTCAACCGATCAGGGTGCGCGCGCGCGCGTGTGTGTGTGTGGGCTTGTGGAACGCATTGGTGTGCACGGATACAAATATGGGGGAAGTTTAGGACCATCAATTATATCAGTGTTTTGATACGTTATCGAACCGCGTAGTGTGCAAACAGGCGACGGATTAGTTGCGAGTCACGTTCACCAAAAAACTTTGAATGAAAAAAAGTCGTACGTTTAGGAGAAATTATTAAATCACGTATCCTTACGTCCTTAAAAAAATTTTTGAATAATGAATTTCTTAAAGTATCTATAAAGGAACATCACTTTAAAACTTACCTAATTTGTACTGTTGCTGCTATTATTTTGGACATCTCCAATAGGAAAATTTGAAAATAACGGTTTCCTATTTGAAAGTACCACGACGTTCGTATACGATTTCGACCTGCACGTTGTGGGCAAATAATTTCCGATTTTAGACACATTTATTTTTTTCCTTTCTCTGTTCGGTTTACCCTTCATTCCTAGCCCAACTGCTGCTCGTCCTGCTCTTTCTCCGCCACCAGCTCCGGATGCGTTTTGCGCAGGTGCATATTTAGTAGCGATTTGTAGCGGTACGATCTGCCACACAGGTCACACTGAAACAGCACACCGCTGTGCGTGCGTTCGTGGATGTTTCGCGCGTGCCTACTTTTGAACCGCTTCGGACACTTGCCGCACGCGTACGGTTGCTCGTCCGAGTGGACGCTCTTGTGCACTCGCAGCGCCCGTCTGTGAAGTAGAGAAAATTGGAAAAAAAGGAATTAAGATACAGAAAAAAACAATAATAAAAAACCGGCACAGCGGCAGGGATGGTTTGCCTTCATACCTCACTTTAAACTGTTTGCCACAGATGTCACACTCCAAGGGCCGGACATTCGAGTGAATGCGCTTCATATGGTCGTGCAGGGCCGATTTTTGATTAAACTGCTTTGGGCACAGCTTACATTTTGCCCGCTCACCGATGCCGTGTTGGGCGAGCTACGGAACGAGACCAAAAATCATGTCGTTTACAGCCACGCTTGCTCCAGCCTACTAGACGCTACGTACCATGTGCGATTTGAGCGAGTTCCTATTCGTGTAACCCTTGCCGCACAGTTTGCACCGTTCGCAGAGCAGCTTCAGATGCACCGCACGCACGTGCTTGACCAGATTGCCTTTGTTGGTCATGGCGATCGGACAGTGCGGACAGGCGTGAACCCGCGCCTGCTTGTGCACGGAGTTGGTGTGCACGGACAGGCTGGTCACCAGCTTCCCGCATATGGTACACAGCTGCTGCTGTTTGTACGACTTTCTCGTGCGCATCGTACAAATTTCGCTCGCCTGTGATGAACTGTCGTCATGCTCGGCCGTGCTCGCTGCTGCCGCCCGCTGGACCACTGACCATTTGTATAGGATTGGCCCGGCACGAGGGTTGCCGCACTCATCGCTGTCGGACTGTGTGCCGGGATCGATGTAGTTCGCCGAGTAGTCGGCCGGCTCGACGTACGAAGTATCGCTATCACTTTCCTCTTCCTGGTGCGTGTATGAGTACTCCTGCTGGCCCGTACCGTCGGCGCGCTTGAACACCGATTCATCTTCCTCTTCATACACTTGCTCATACTCATAATCGTCATCGTCGTCGTCGGTGGCCGCTTGCTGGGAATCGCTTTTTTCACCAACAGCCTCTTCAGCTTGTAATTCCTCCGTACTAGCGATCAGTACACCGGACAGCACTTGAAAGAGGGCATCATTGTTGAGGCAGCATTGGCGAAATTTGGCCGACACTGTCAGTTTCTGTGTGCACGCGAAACAGATCGCGAATGAGATGTTTCCCTTTATGTTGATCTAGAATGGGGGCCAAAGTGGAATCCGTCCATTAGCGAACAGCAACAGTAGAGCCAGGAATCAGAATCGGTGCTTGGCGGAGGTCGCCGGTTTTACCTTAATTCCAGTGAATCTTTCTACATCTTCAATCTTAAGCAAGGTGTCCAGCTTACTCGTTAATGGTCTCAGCAGCTGCTCGTCCTGGCACAAGCACAATCGGCAGATATTGTGTATTTCTCGCACTGCTTTCGCCATGCCGACGAGAGCTATTTTTACAGTAAACAAAACATTTGCAACAAGGAGCGACGCCGCTGTCAAACTACCGATCAGCGACACAGGGTGGCTCTGATATTTGTAGTCGAATGCAAAATGATAATTTAAAAATTGCGTTGATAAGGATCAATTTTTAAATAATTGGTTCGCACTTTTCCTTAACTTCTGCGATAGAGCACTGCAGTACACTAGAAGATACCACAGAAGATAGTGTGCGATAAGACTGTTGCGGGAAGTACGATACCTCCTGCATGATAGCTCGAACCCTGTATTTATATTTATTATCCGGCGTGTAGGGATTATAAGGTATGGGAGGAAGAGAGTGAGAGAGAGAAAGAGAAAAAAAAAAGATAAATGGATAGTTGTATCAACAGCGAGAGAAGGACAAGGAATAGAATTGAAGAAAATAAATCGTCAGTTGAGTTAGAACTGTCAGCTGGAACACATATACTGTGAGTGCGTGGCGTATTAATGAGATCCGAAAAGCGTATTTCCTCCTCCGGTCACTACACGGCGCTACAACTGTTTTGCGGTTCTGGCTTATCTCAGGAGTATGCAAAACTGCTCACGGTCTCGCGCCTTCGTCTGCCAGTCTGTTATCCCGGCCTTAATGGTGGACACCTCCACACCATCTTGCCACCTCAATTTGGGCCTACCACGCTTCCTCTGTCCTTGTGCACGGCCTACAATAACTTTAAGGACTGGGTCGTCCGTTTCCATGCGTACAACGTGGCCAGCAGACCGCGAGCCTGGCGAGCTTGATACGCTGTACGACAGTGAGGTCGCCGTACATCTCGTATAGCTCGTCATTATAGCGGCTCCTCCATTGTCCTTCCACACATACGGAACCAAGTATCCTTCTGAACATCATCGTCTCGAACGGGGACAAGAGGGTTTCGTCAGATTTGGACAGTGTCCATGTCTCAGAGGCGTTTGTGAGTACCGGTACTATATAGGTGCTAACGGTCGCGACAGGTTCTTTGAGGTAAAATGATTTCTCAGGCTGTAGAATTTAGCTACCATGCTATTGTCGTTGGTTATCTGCAGCCCCTGCTCGATCCCTTGGTAGACTTCTGGAGAGCTCATAGGAGAACCGCAGACCAATGATGTCTATATCATCAGCGTATGCCAGGATCTAGGTTGACTTATAGAAGATGGTTCCCGTAGTCTCCATCCTCTAGTCACGGATGGTCCTCTCTAGCGCCAAGTTGAATAGCAGCCAGGCAAGCCCGTTCCCTTGGCGCAGACCTTGGTGGTAGCAAAAGATCCTGAGAGTTTTCCATCCACCTTCGCCTAGCAAGTGACGTTGGTCATAGTCATTCTAACTAGCCTTATCAGTTTGGCCGGGATTCCAAATGAGCTCATAGCGTCGTACAGTTTTACCCTGGCTATGCTATCGTATGCGGCTTTGAAGTCTATGAAGAGATGGTATGTGTCGTTTCTGTATTCAGCCATCTTCTCCAAGATCTGCCGCATGGTGAAGATCTGATCAGTGGTTGATTTTCCGTTTCGGAATCCTCTTTGATAGTTTCCTACTATCTTCGACGTGCGGGACAAGGCGATCCTGAAGGATCAAGGATAATATTTTATAGGCGGTATTCAACACCGTAATACCCCTGTAGTTGTTGCAGTACAACCTGTCTCCCTTCTTGTAGATGGGTTAGATGATGTCGAGATTCCAGTTACAAGGTATCGAGATTCACTATCCCACACCTCGGTAACAATTTGATGAATTTCCTTTTCTAATCATGCACCTCCAATCTTGACCATTTCAGCTGCGATTCCGTCGGTTCTGGGTGCCTTGTTACTTTTCAGCCGACGGATAGCTTTTTGAGTTTCTTCTATACTAGATGGCAATAGCATGATATCTGCTAGTGCAGCCTCTAGCTGTTTATTAAACTGTTGCGAGAGGACCTCTGGCTGGTTACTAACCAGATCTCCATTATTGTTGCAACAGCAGGTTACCTTAGGTGCAACGGTGTCCTGCTATCGCTTGGTAAAACTTTCGTGCCAGTCCGTACGCTTCTCTGGTTTGCTTGCGTTCCCGTCTGTTTTGCTCTTCCCATGCGTGTTTCTTGGAGCGGTGAACTCGTTTCTCTTCGCCGTCTATAGACCTCTACGCATGCTCGCGTTCTATGCCGTTGTTGCATCGCTCGGTATGCATTATTCTTACGTTCAGTAACTTGTTTGCATTCTCCGTCGAACCTGCCAGATTTGGTGTCGCCACGACGTGTTGGGAGTATGTTTCTTGCACAGTTTATTATTTTTGTTTTTAGAGCGTTCCACCTCTCGCTTGTAGTTTCATATCTGTTTTCTGGTAGTAGAGACTCGTCTCGCCAACTTGCTCGTTTTGTGGTTAACTAAGAACTATTTATTATGTCAGAAGGCATAGGCTACTATGCCTAGGAAGCAAAGTTCTGCTGAGAAAAAGCATAGCCTACCACAGTTACCGAAAGCCTAAAAGGATGGCCAAATCAGCCATCACGGGATGAGCGATTCCATGGGTAATTCTGCAGCAGAACTCAAATCATCAGATCCTAGAAAGCAATTATGTTTGGCAATAGTAGCCCATTTTATGTTTGGGACAAACGAATTTATTTCATTCCTTCATTTGAGTTTTGTACACACACACACACACACACGACACAAACTAGAGCCAGAGTTTACGAGCTTCCTGGATCGCTAGATACAAGTGTCTTTGTGATATTGTGTAGCCTGTTGTAATGGTCGCGCAGATATATTTCATTGCTGAACGTTTTCCCGCAGTCCTTGCATTCGAACCTTTTGCCTTCGTTCGCGTGGTTAAGCTAGAAACACAAAAACACAAACATTTGCAACAGCGCGCTTACGGTAACGAATTTGAATTGACTTACCATATGATATCGGTACGTTTTGTGATGGATGAAGCCTTTGCCGCATATTTCGCACGTTTTGCATATCTTTTTGACGTGTATCTGCTGGATGTGGCCCCGTAGGTTGGACACGTGCCTGAACGTAGCCGGACAGTGCGGGCACACTTCCAACCGTTCGTCCCGATGGTACCGGACGTGGCTTTTCAGATGGTTCGTCAAGGCACCACACTCATCGCAGAGGTGTCGCTTCCTTTTGACGCGTGGGCGCTCCTGCAAGAACCAGCAGTCGTCCTCCTTCGGCGTCGGTGTCGGCATTGGTGCGAAAATTGGTTCCATCTCGTACCCATCGTTCACCAGCGGTTCCGGGATGCCGTCCGTTCGCTTTACGAACGATCCTTTTTTGACGCGCTGTTTGCGTTTACGGCGGGGCGGCTCATTATAGTCTACCATCCAGAGGTCATCGTAGGACATTGGCTCACCGATTTCAATGTAGTTGGCAGAGTGGGCGAAATTTTCGTCGTCGTCGGCGAACACATACTCGATCGACTCATCATTGCTAATGCAGGAAGCAGCTGGCGGACTGTACGCACGGTAATGCTCCTGTGGTAGCTGTGGTTGTACCACCGGATAATGCTTCTGCTGAATGAAGGTCGGCTCTGGTCTCTGCTGTGGACTCGCTAAAATCTCAATTTCCTCCAAAGTCTCTATTTTGGTCAAACTCTCAATTTTCATCGGAACGTCCTCAACCGGTTTCACTTCCTCTGTAAAGTCTTCGAAATCACTGTCCAAATATTCAATCGTATCGCCGTACATTTCCTTCACGCTGGAAACCATCGCATCGTACAGCTCGTGGAAGAGGGCATCATTGCCCAGGCAGGTGTCCCGGAATATGGCGGTGTGTTTTAGATTTTCCGTACACTCCAAGCACATGGCGTACACCGTTTTGTTGTCCTCGTTTATCTGGAAAAGGAAACAACCACACAGAAAAGAGCGAATTAAAGTGCTTCGTACGTAAAAGCGTATTTGATGGCGTCAGTCGCCAGCAGCCGTCTGGCCTT
This sequence comes from Anopheles bwambae, assembly GCA_007018985.1. Classification (NCBI taxonomy): domain Eukaryota; kingdom Metazoa; phylum Arthropoda; class Insecta; order Diptera; family Culicidae; genus Anopheles; species Anopheles bwambae. Next base: position 62,262 of record SIXB01000471.1, read on the forward strand.
ACGTCTATCCCGGTGAACCGTGCTACATCCTCTATCTCCAGCGAAAATTCCGGCGCTTCCGCTATTGGGATAAGATATTCTTCGTCCTGCGAGAGACAAAATCGACAAATTTTCACCATTTTCAGCGTAGTCGCGTCCTCCATTGTGAAGCGATTGTGAGCATTTGTTGGTAAATATAGGGTGAGCAAGGTTTGCCAAGAACTGTCAAAACGATGCTAGCGCACAAATCACACAACCACACGCGCACACACGCACGCACGCACACCAGCACTGATGTTTGTGCGAGTAATAGTGATGTGCACACTTACGATCCCGATCCGATTTATACTCCGATCAAATGGGAACCATTAGTTCCGCGAAGAGTCGGAGTCGTCCGGAGTTGTTCGGAATCGGAGTCGGTCGGAGTCAACTGGAGCCGTCCGATGCAATGTGCTTGTGATCAGGCATTTCCTTTCGCTGTGTTTTTTTGTCTTTCACTTTGCACTTCGTAAATAGGCCCTTGTTGCGAAGGATGACTCCGGCCGACTCTGGACAACATTGATTATGGCCGATACCGGACGACTTCATACGACCTAGCCTAACAAATCGAGCCCTATCTTACCTTAGTTACCGGTTATTTAAGAGTAATTTAATGGTTAATTAGCAGTGGTTAATTTACCCATTCGAGCAGTTTTGATAGATCCTATTCCTTCCTTTATTTTATTTCTATTTTTTCGGCCAAATTGTGAATAAATTACACGAATTGCGTTAAATATAGTTTAATGGTTATATTTAATCTTTTTCCTTGTATCATACAAACGATTACGATGTTTTTGTTGCAACAAACTCAACTGAAACATCCGCTTCATCCAGAAAAGGTTATGTGCAATTAGCACTAATAAATCTTCCACTAAATGTTCATTAAAACAACACTCTTCATGTTCTTATTTACAACTTTACAATGATAACAAGCGACAACACTTCGTACTGCTAAATTGCTCTCAAATTGCTGTTGTGACTGACAGAAAACTGCTCGAATGAGTAAATTAACTGAAGGCTGTCTGGATGGGGACTACGGACGACTCCAGTTGATTTCGAACGACTATAGACGTCTCGAGATATTGCTGGGCGGATTTACCTTCCGGAGTCGGTTCCGCAATTATCGGAGTCGGATCGGACACGACTCCAGATTTGTGCCAACTTTACCCATCAATAGCGAAGAAGTACTGCAGGCATGCAACAAATGTAGGAAATATGCTTTTAAAAATAGCACATGGCGTGGTTCTGGAAGCATTTTGCTTATGCTTATTAGCTGTTATAAAATTGGATAAAAAAATATTCATCTTAAACAATTTAATTATATTTTGCCTTGAGAAACGTTTGTTCAGTTCTTTCGTAAAGGCGATCCGTAAGACCTAGCTGAACAGATCGATTTCCGATGCTATTATTTCCTTTTGCTGGCATCGCATTCGCCACTAATTTAGCAAATATGAGTAAACCATGATTATTTGCCGAGGAGGATATCCTTAAAGTTTGATGAATTATTAACATTTATCAAAAACTTGTTTTTATCATTTCCTTACGTCCCAACGTCCTATCGTCCGAAGCTAAAAATTAAAATGATTAAAAAAAAACTTTCGTGAAGAATAAAAAGATAATAAATACCATTGAATAAACTAATAAATACCTCCTCCTTTAAAACACTAAAAATCTGCTCTCCCTACTAATCAACACTACCATTCTTGGTCAGAGTATTTCTTCGTTCCGTGTTCAGCCTCTGCAATGGCGAGTCAAGCTCAAGCATGCTCAAGCTAATAATACAATACTAGGTACAGTTGGATGAGCTAAATCATTGCAAATCAAAGTCAATTGTCGAACGACATCAGTCGCAGCCCTGGTCTGGAAGATTTGATTGCTACGCGCTACTGGCAGGAACCGTATTCTCGTTTTCTACCAGCACTTCCGGGTGCGTTCGTTTCATATGCATTCTCATCAGAGCCTTATAGCGATACGGTCTACGGCAGACGTCGCATTCGTAGAGCAGCCCACTGTGTGCTTGTTCGTGGATTCGCCTCGCGTACTGACTTTTAAAACGTTTACCACATTCGCTACACTCGTACGGTCGCTCCGACGAGTGCGATCGGCCGTGTTTCTTCAAATCATACCTTAAAAATAAAATAAAATACATATATTTTTGATCCGTTAACTCATCTCTGGCGCAATGTGTTACCTCGACGAGAAAAAGGCACCGCATAAGCTGCACTCAAATTTGGTCGCATTGCTGTGACACTTTTTCACATGCCCTCGCAAGCCGCTCGCGTGCCGAAACACTTTCGGGCACACTTTGCACTTGTGCGTGTCACCGATGCCGTGATGCACGACCTATAGGACCCGGGAGAAAGAAGAGAAAAATGCCATTCACACATGGGTTGGCAATGGCTACGTGCACAAACCAAGTACCAAACTTACCATGTGCGACACGAGGGAATTATTGTGCGTAAATCCTTTGCCACACAGTTCGCACGATTTGCGTATCCTCTTCTCGTGCACTGCCTCTATGTGCCGCAGCAGGTTCGAGTATTCCACCATCTCCACCGGACAGTGGGGGCAGGCGTGTTTGATAAGCTTGGAATGGTTCAGCGTGTGTCGGGGAAGATCGTTGATCAGTACACCGCACGTGTCGCACAGATATTTTCGTTGCTTTTTCTTCGGTCTCGTCCGTGCCCGTGGTTCGGTCGGTCGGCGGGATGAAGCTTGCTCCTCGTTGACACCTTTTACCCGCTGTGTGGCTGGAGTGGGCGAACGGATTTGCCTATCGGTCGGTTGCGCACGGTGGAACCAACCATCTTCGCCAATTTCGCTTTCGTCTGACAGTGACGGATCGCCCGGAACAATGTAGTTGGCCGAGTAGAAGAAATCGGTATCTTCCGTCACAGGCTCATCGATACTAAACTCTTCTTGCTGTTTTTCGTGCAGTTCCGATACGACATTTGCGTTATCCAATTCCTCATTTCCGTGCTGGATAACCTCAACAATGAATTCCTCTTCGAGATAATCGCTGGATTCATCCTCGAGATTGCCGATATCATCGTACGGCTCGTCGCTGACCTGTTGCTTCCCTGAATCGGAATCGATATTGTCCGGAGTGTCAGTTGGGGCGTCTGCCTCCGGTTCGCCGGTTGAGGCAACGAGCACGTGCAGCTGTTGGAATAGCACATCCTTGCTAATGCATGCCTTCCGGAACTCGGCAGACTGTTTCAGCTTGATGATACAATTAACACACACCCGTACGGTGGAATCTTCATCTGTATCGAGCTACAAGCGAGAAAGAAACGAGACATCGTTAGAAGCTTTGCCCGGTAAAAGCTGAGCACACACAGCAAGGATATAGGATAGGATAGCTTACCAGAATGCCGGTAAAATGATCTATTTCCTCCAGGGTGATGGAAGAATCTGTGAGGATTTTTACAGGAACCAAGCAATTATCGTCCCGACACAGACAAAAGCGACAAATGAGCAGCAAGTTTGGCGGAGCGCCGTTTTCCATTGCGCAGCTGCCCGTAAACTGTGTGTAAACAATGCGCTCGACACAGCTGTAGGGATGGGTCCACTAACACCGTGCTATCACGCACAGCACAGTAAAGAGTGTGAGCACAAAAATTGTGGTAGCACTTATAGCACAATTTTGTGCCATAGGGTAGATGTACCAATTGTTGTGCTATCGACAAAAATATCAAAATTAAGAAAATAATGTGATTATTTTCGATTTCAAATAAATGTATTTGTGTAATTTATCTTTTTTCCTTATTTTCTAAAAAGGTTTACAATTTTTGGAAGTCAACTAATCAAAACATTACTATAATTATGATTATGTCTAAAAATCAACCCCTGCTTATCGACGAGCGAAAAAAAAACCGCTCAACATTCAATTTCATTTTATAACTGTGCTGGAACGGCACAGTTTTTGATCGATTGACAATGTTAAATAATTTTTTTATTAAGTTGAAATATAGCACAACAATTGTTGAATAAAAAACTTTCATGTACCAATTGTTGCGCAATTCTCATGCCTACAAGAATTGCTGTCAGATAGCAAAAAACAGTTTTTGTCATTTCACATGCAAAATCGTACAAAGTTGACATTGTAAACTTTATCTTAAAATATTCTTATTTATCGTAAAATATTAAAATTTATTGATTTTCAACATCTATTTATCAAACTTTATACAGTAAGAATTAAATAGTTTAACACTTTTTAGTTGGCTTGCTTTTTAGTTGAACGCTAGATAGTTGGCTGACAGTTCAATTAACAAGCATGCGTTTGTATGTATGGAAAACCCGGTTTTTAAAAATTTTACAAAAATCGCATGGCTTACCGAGAAAAATATCAGAAAATTTTTATATGGAAAAACGTGCCAACTAAAAAGCACATATTCAATAGTTGACAGAGAATCGAAGTTCAACCAGTGAGTTCAGACTGTAATTGTAAATTCCTTTAAGACATTCACTTTGATGTTAAAAATCAATTCTAGCTCATTTTTTGGACTAGCACAACAATTGATACACTGCTAGCACAACATTTCGAACACATAGCACAACAATTGGTACATGAAAGAGATTTTGTAAAATGGCTATAATTTTTATAGAAATTATCCAATATACCTAATGTAAAAGCACTAACGAAACAAAGATATTTGTCCATCTATTTCACCATTGTTTATGGACTTTTATTCAGTAGTTTCGCCACAATTCTTGTTTTAGTCCAAACGCTGTAAAATCTGGTCCATAATTGGTGCACCTACTCTATCACAAAATTGTGCGGTAGCACAAAAGCGGTACCACCATAATACCGTACACCGAATTGTGCGTGGTAGCACCGCACAACACAATAAAAAGTACTACTTGACCCATCACTACCCAGCTGCGTGTTGTCAAACCGTTGACAACAATGATCTGATTTTGAAAGAAGTGTGTGTATTTTCGGAAATTGTTTGGAATATGCTTGTCCCGGCTTAATTTCCACCGATCACCATCGCGATGGAGCGTGCCGTTCCGGAGGAATTAATAACAGTGTGCCGGTTTTGTTTGTGCGAGGACGATGATTGTTTGATTCCTATCGAGGATTTACTCGACTTTGAAATTACAACCGAAGATTTAGAACGATTCTCCGGGATAGAGGTAAGCGACATGGTTTGCTCTACCTCATACCGCAGCTGTTTGTAAACAAATGATCAATTTTGCTTGAATTTGCAGATAAACGACGACAACAAGGCAACGTTCTCAGTATGTATGGACTGTACCAGCAAGCTGAAAGTAGCAGCCACCTTCCGCAACACGTGTCTCAAAAATGACCCGCTTTTTCGCGATCTGTACCAAGTGCTGGTTGCTAGCGGCAAGGAAAGGCTACAGAAAGTCGTCGCACGTATCGAGCTATCGGATACAGACGATGGAATGGACGATGAAGACGCTCAAACCAAACCGGTGGTGATATATCTAAACGACCCCCTGTGGAAACCATCGAAACAAAGCGTACCGGAAGTACCTCCCGAGCCGAAGCTGCCGAAACGATCAGTCGAAATCCCGCCAGTGGTTACTGAAGACGACGATGGTACCCAGCACAGTGAAGCGTTTTCTTGCGCAAGCACCACCGATGAGGTTGTGTGCGATGGCGAGCTCTTTGCGTACTCGGCCAACTACATCGAGCCGGGCGAGGTACTGTTCGACCCGAACGAGATGTGGCAGATGTTTATCGATTGGGGCGGTAGCTTAAACCCACCACCTCCTCCCGACGTTCCGTATGTCTATGTAAAGGGAAAGCGCAAATTCCACATGTGCGACATATGCGGGCTTTTTGTAAATTGCCTTCGGCGACATTATGATAATCACAGCGAGGAGCCAGCGTACAGTTGCCCACACTGTCCGGTAAAGATGAAGCAGAAGAGTAACATCGCCCAGCACATACTGCAAGTTCATCTCCGAAAGCCGAATAAAACGTGCAAAATATGCGACAAAAGCTTCATTCATCACAAGACGTACCGATACCATATGGTTAGTGACAGAACGGTGGACAGAACGGTGCAGAATGTGTGAAGGCAATTGAAAATGCAATCC